>PVJN01062342.1:0-11042 GCA_004026805.1 Lasiurus borealis | reverse complement strand
TGACGAGAGCGGGTGCCGCAGCCGGCTTGTCCCTGTCACCTTGAGGCTGGCACCTCTTGGCCGTCTTTCCCCCGCGCTCACGGCTTCGTGGGGATCTGGACGAGGGCACAGCATGTGTCCTGCGGGAGCCCGTGCCAGGCAGATGGGAGTCCTCGCTGTTCTGTGCAGGCGCACGCCTGCCCTTCAGACGTCCCAGGGACGGGCGGTGCAGACCGGAGCGCGGCTGCCACCCGCCGCGGTGTCCGGCCCGCGGCGGTCTGTGGATGTCCCAGCACCCGCCCTCTGTCGTGTCCGTCATCTTCTGATCCGGGGGCAAGGGTACTACTTCCGGCCTCAGTGGCCGAGCAGGTCCCTTAGTGGTCAGACCCTGAAGAGTCCCCCTGGCCTCCACTGGCCTTTATGCGAAGTCTCTCTGATGTCAAGGCAGCAGCTGATGGGATCCAGTCACGGAGGGGTCATCCACCAAGGACTGTTGGAGCCCCATAAAGATGGCCAGCTGGGCCCCCCCAACAGGGTGAAACCACTCATGGGCAGCCCCATGAGGCATGGCTCCACCTGTGACCACTCACCTGAGCAGGGTCTTCCCTGGCAGGGTGCCTGCTTCTGCTGAGACCTGGCTAATGCCAGGTTCTGAACAGGTGTCCGGGGACTTGCAGGGAGGGGCAGGGTTCGGGGAGAGCCCGGGGCCCGCCACGCACACAGGTTCTCCGCCACGTGGCTCACGTGGGTCTGCTCGGTGTCCCTCCAGGATTTGAAGAGTGTCCTCTCCCTGCCCCAGCACCCAGGGGAGTTCCTGCACCCCGTGGTGTACGCCTGCACGGCCGTCATGCTGCTCTGCCTCCTGGCCTCCGTCGTCACCTACCTCATGCACCAGAGGTGAGGCCCCGCTCACTCTGCCCTGAGGCGCCCCCTTCCCCGCCTGTGCAAACCCCCAAGTGAGACCTCCTCCCCGCATGGAGCAAGAAGTCCTGGGAAGGTACTTCATAGATGGCCAGTCAGCTTGAGCCTGCCCAGCCTGGGTGGCCTTGGGGGTGACAACCAAGCCCCTCCATCCCCGGTGTCCACGTTCTTTTTAAATACAGTGGTACCTCGAGATACGAGTTTAATTTTCGTTCCGTAACCTTGAGGCGTGGGAAACTAGGAGACGCTCGAGTCGCAGTAAACTGGTGGGTCGTGTGCAGCCGGCCAATCCATGCAATGACTCCTATCTCAACTGTTGCTCGTATTTCAAAGCAAAAAATCGCTCACTCAAGGGCTCGTATCTCAAAAATCTCGTATGTTAGGGTACTCGTATCTCGAGGTACCACTGTATACATACTTATTATTTTTTTACAGAGAGGAAGGGAGAGGAATAGAAAGTCAGAAACATCGATGAGAGAGAGACATCAATCAGCTGCCTCTTGCTCGCCCCCTACTGGAGGTGTGCCCACAACCAAGGTACATGCCCTTGACCGGAATCGAACCTGGGACCCTTCAGTCCGCAGGCCGACGCTCTATCCACTGAGCCAAACGGGTTTCCGCCATGTTCCTACCAAATCAGGTGAAGTAAGTTCTTCCTCCAGCAGCACAGCGTCTGCTCAGGTGCCCGAGGGCCCGAGTCCTTGGGAAGTTGCAGTAGCCGCAGACCCTCAGGCACGTCTGCATTTTTATTTATTTTTTCTAGAAAGGGGAGGCTAGTTGGGTCTCTTATGAGCCGGTGTCCTCTGCCTGGGAGTGAGGGGACAGCCTGGCTGTGTCCCCATCCCTTGAGGGTGCCCTGGGGAATGTGAGGAGGAGCCTAGGCCACGGTCAGGCTCCAGCCCACAATGCAAGTCATGGCCAAAGCCTGGGCCGGGGCATAACCACAGAGCCACCTTCGCGGGAGGGGACGTGGGGCGGGTGCTCGGCCACGGAGGGCTGTGGCCGCAAGCACAGGGGTTAGCAGAGGCTGGGTAAGCTCAGCCGTGGCCGTAGCCAGGGGTGAGATGGGGTCACAGCCATAGGCAGCGTCCGGGTCCAGTGCCGGCGTGGGATAGGGGTCACCGTGTTGTTGGTCATGGTCACGGCCTCCTCTCAAGGTTAGAAGAGAATTCTCAAAAACCTTTCCATATTAAAAAAAAAGAAAAGAAAAGCTGAGACCCGCTTGGCTCAGTGGATAGAGGGTCAGCTTGCGGACTGAAGGGTCTCAGGTTCAATTCTGGTCGGGGGCATGTACCTTGCTTGCGGGCACATCTCCAGTAGGGGGCGTGCAGGAGGCGGCTGATCAATGTTTCTCTCTCATCGATGTTTCTGACTTTCTATCTCTCTCCCTTCCTCTCTGTAAAAAATCAATAAAAATATATTAAAAAAAAAAACACAAAAAAAAAACCTTGCAGTCCTCATGCTGCAGGGGGACTTAACACTGAACCCCATCAGCCACACAATGAGGGTGGCCTCCGCACGGCCTGTCCGTCTTTCCTTGCTCTGGTCCTTGGGGTGTGTCTCTCTGCCCAGAAATCTCCCGGGTTCCCACATGGACGGATGCGGGTGAAGGGTTCACGCCCACTCTGCTGAGGGGCAGGCTCTTGACGACACACCTGTGCTTCCCCAGCGCCATCCGGATCAGCCGCAAGGGCAGGCACACGCTCCTGAACTTCTGCCTGCACGCAGCCCTGACCTTCACGGTGTTCGCCGGCGGCATCAACCGCACCAAGTACCCGATCCTGTGCCAGGCGGTGAGTCTTCCTCCCTCCACCCGGGTCTTCCTCCGCTATCGACCGTCCAGGGCTCATCACCTCTCCGGCCAAAGGGGAAGTCTGTGGGCTTGGTCTTGTGTATAAAATCATATGTGAGTAGCTGTCCGGGTGTCTCTCACGAACGGGATGGTCCAGTGTCCACTGTGTCCGTGTGGCAGACGCAGGTGAGTGCGGTTATTTTGCTCAGCATTCCATCCTATAAGTAACTAGAGGCCCAATGCACGAAATCCATGTAGGGGGTGCGGGGTCCCTCAGCCCGGCCTGCACCCTCTCTCGGTCTGAGAGCCCTCGCTCCTTACCGCTCGCTGCTCCTTACCGCGAGGCTGGCTGCTCCTCAGCGCTGCCATGGAGGCGGGAGAGGCTCCCACCACCTCTGCTGCGCTCGCCAGCTGTGAGCCCAGCTTCTGGTTCAGCAGTGCTCGTGCATTGAGCATCTGCCCCCTGGTGGTCAGTGCACAGCATAGCGTCCGGTCATTCCGCTGTTTGGTCAATTTGCCTATTAGGCTTTTATTATAGAGGATGTATTTTTCGCTCCAAGGCCTGTGGTGGCCACAGGCTGACAGGAAGTCCACTGTCCCCCACACGGGGCTTGTCCAGGAGCAGGGCCCTGCCCTGCAGAGGCTGGTGGGGCAGGAGCAGGGGACGAGCCACCTGCTCCCCGTCTAGGGAAGAATCCCAGGATGCTAATGCCAAGACTCGTCATCAGGCAGTAGAAACTGTCACCTGTGGACTGCCACCAAGTCCAGGCCACAGAGACACATGTGGAGGCCACAGAAGAGTCCGCTGCCCCCTCTTGGGTGAAAAGGAAGAAACGTAGATGACCCTTCGGCTCCTGACAGGGCTCAGAAGAGGCCCTTCCACCACCCACAGAGCATCCCCCCAAGGACCACCCTTCTGCCACGTTGTGGGCACGCCCGCCCGGGCCACGAGGAGGGACCGGCCCCCTGGGGGTGTCCCACTGCTCCCCTTACAGCCTCGGCTGCGGGAAGCCATCATCGATGGCTGCGCTGCGCAGTCTCACCACCTGGGACCCGGTGAACTGGCGCTGAACCTGGGTGGCTGTCTGTCCACCCGAGGTGACCTGTCCACCTGCACAGACACACCCCGGGGACCCGCAGGTGAGGTGCTGCTCCCACAGGGGCACCTCGGGAAGAATCAGGCTGTTCGCTCTCGTTCTCCACACCCACCCGCCCGCCAGGGAGGCGTCGGGCCCATGAGACAGCGCCTGCTCCAGAGCCCTGGTGTCCGGGGCCCGGGGCCCAGGCTCCGGTGAAAGAGGCGCCACGTTTCTGCGACTCGGTGTCAAGAGGAGCCATCCAGCACCAACCCGAACACACAACGTGGGCAGACCTGCCTCCTCTCGCCTTCCCACCGGCGTGGAAACCCAATGTGCACTCCGCCTGCAATGATGCCGGGCAGCGGTGCCATCCAGAGGTGTGGCACGAATGGCTACCGTTATGTCTCCACGTGAGGGCCACGAGCCAGGCCCGGCGAGGAGGAGCCGCCAGAATCACGGTGGTACAGCCGCCCCCACCCCCTCAGAGGCCCAGGAATCAAGGCCCTGGGGAGCCCTCGCCCCCCCCAAAAAAAACAAACCTAGGAGCCATCTGTGTCTGCTAGCCATCCGCATGGCACCGAGGGCCAGGGTGCACGGTAGGTAGAGGCAGATGAGACCCAGAAACACCCACAGAGGTAAGGCCTGTAGAAATCGTGTTTGTGTGAGAAACGCTCGATTCTTACCTGCTCCCCCGTCTAGGTAAGAATCCGGGATGCTAATGCCGCAGGAGATGCTGTCCTGCTCTCCCCACTACCTCGCCAGAAGGTATCAGGGCATCATTCATTCATCCACTCGTTCATTCACAAAGATGCGTCGGGGGCCTGTGCGTGCTGTGGGTGTAGCAGAGATCAAACCTACCGGTCGCCCCGCTATGTGGGCCTGCCTTCCAGGGGCGTGCAGACAGCAGTGACCTGCCCAGCGCGTCAGGGAAGACGAGGCACAGAGCAGAGGCGAGGCCAGGCTCACCCGGCGGGGGTCCCTCCTCCACTCGCCGCAGAAGGAGACCGGGAGGCACAGGGAGGGGTGACGGCTACCTCATGTATCCCTCTGAGGGGTTCCTGGCACCCAGCCATGTCTAACACGCTTCCAGCATGTCAGGGACAGTGTTGGGGATGAGGCGAGTGGAGTGGAGGGCCATCCATGGTATCGGAGGCCTCGTCCAGTGTGCTGGGGTCTGCAAAGCATGGAAGTCTGAGTGAGACAGACCTCTGTCTCGGGCTGCCACATCCATCTCCGACCCTGGGATGCAGACACAGACGGAATGACATCGCCATTCTCCCGGGTCTCCGGCTGGCCAGCTGTGGATCTGGGGCTTCCTTGTGGGAAGGGGGGGGGCGCTCCCTGATGACATGAGCCGATTCATTATAGGCAGCCAGGCTGGCCCCCACCTTGGCCAGTGACACCTACCCACCACCCTGGTGCCTGACACAGGACCCGCTGGCCAGCCTTCCCTGTCCAGTGTCACTCTGGGCGACAGTGAGTGATGCGTGAGACGTGGTCCGAGCGCCGCACGGCAGAGAGAGCCGCCGGTTGTCATGGCAACAGAAAATGACCGTGCGCCTCATTAAAGTACAAAGTGACATCATGAACACAGACAGACGGCCAGCGCTGTCCTCACATAATGGATGTGCGTCAGGGCTGCCCTGGGCCCAGAGAGAGGCGTGGGGGTGGCGCTGGGTGCTGTCTGGAAGCCAGGGCGGGGTCCCCGTGACCTCTGTCTCCCTGGGTCCAGCCTGAGTCGGTCAGGAGGAGGCTCAGCCCCACCTCCTCCTCCTCCTCCTCTGCGCTCTCCTCCCGCCACTGGGTGCTCCCTGCCCTCCTTGCGTCTCAGGACGCGTCTCTGTTTCCTCCTGAAAAGAAAATCAGACCGTCCTTCCATCGGGGGCCCGGGGATGTGATCCCCCATCCTGCATCTCCGGGTGCCGAGCTGGTCCCCTGGATTCCCAGTGCCTTCCCCGTCAGCCAGAGGAGTGGGGGGGGGGGGTAAGGCCAGCCACGTGCAGAGGATGCAGCTGACACCCGATGGAGGCCAGGCCGAGGGAAAGGCTGGATCCAGCCCCAGGTCGGAGCTGATCCAAAACCCGAAACACAATCCCGCTGTTCCCCCCCCTCCTCGAGGTGCTCATCCCCTATTATGGAGTTTTCTCGTAAGTAAGACTGAGCTCCGCACCTGATAAATCATGATGATGGGGCGACGCGGGCTTTACTCAGAGAATCTCCTGCGTTCCTCAAACATTTATGTCCTTCCCCGCTGTAGCCATATTTCACTTGTCACGGGGAAGCGCCAGGTTATTACTTCAAAGGTAACCTCGTTCTCCAGAACCAGGTGGAGACGGCGTGATTAGCTAATGCGGTAAGTGCCGGCGATGGGAGGAACCTGGCGCTGTTTCCATAGTAACAAGCAAACTCGGACTCACCGGGAGGGGAGTTTGGGCCTCTGATCCAGAAGGTGCTGATCTCACAGGCAGAGCCCGAAACACCGGCGTCTGGGGGAACCACCTCACCTGGGGTGGGGGGGTGCGGAGGGCCCAGCAGTTGGAGCTCTCGGGGTCCCGGCCTGGGCCACACCCACCGCTGGGACCGGTGCAAGCAGGCTTCATGGCAGGATGGCGTGCATGCTATTCAGAGATGCCCATGTAGCCGGCCCCCAGGTGGACCGCACCCAGACGTGCCAGGCGCACAGGCCCACGGGCTCCCAGCCGGTCCCTCTGCAGGAGAGCCAAGCTGCTTTGAGCTAGCAACCTGCAAAGCTTCTTTTTTTCTTTTTTTAAAAAATATATTTCATTGATTTTTTTTACAGAGAGGAAGGGAGAGAGACAGAAAGTCAGAAACGTCGATGAGAGAGAGACATCCATCAGCCGCCTCCTGCACGCCCCACAGTGGAGATGTGCCCGCAAGCAAAGTACATGCCCCCAACCGGAATCGAACCCGGGACCTTTCAGTCTGCAGGCCGACGCTCTATCCACTGAGCCACACCGGTCTCGGCTGCAAAGCTTCTTTGCAGCCCAGAGACCCCTGGAGCTCAGAGACCCCGGGGACGTGCAGCGTTGCTAGAATCACGGCCTCGGTGCCTCCGGCAGCCTCGTGCTGAGCTGCCCGCTGAGGACGCAGGGGAGCGGGAGGGCTGGACGCTCCGGGACGTGCAGTGGGAGGAGCTGGGAGGTCAGTGCACCGGCGGGCAGCTGCTGACCTGTGTCCCCGCCCCCCAGGTCGGCATCGTGCTGCATTACTGCACGCTCTGCACCATGCTGTGGATCGCCGTGACCGCCAGGAACATCTACAAGCAGGTGACCAAGAAGGTCCCACCCTGCCCAGGCCCCGACCAGCCACCGTACTCCCAGCAGCCCCTGCTCAGGTACCCGAGTCCATGGATGTCCCTCCCATCCCCCAGGCTCGGGGAGTCCTACACCTGATGCTGGGGTCTGGGCCAAGTGGCTCACCAGGAAACGCGTGGCCTTAGGGTGATGTGGCCGGGGCTTGGGGTGGCTCAGATGGGGGTGGAGGGTGTCCGGGGCAGGCAGTGAGCTGGGGCTAGAGCCTGGCCAGCAGGTCTGCGCCAGGATGTTCGTCCAGTGTGGCTGAGTCCATGCCACGGGTGGGCCGTGGTGCACACGGCTCCAATGGAGGTCAGTAGTGGCCTCTGTTATTCACCGGTCTCTGAGTTACCCTGTTTCCCCGAAAATAAGACAGTGTCTTATATTAATGTTTGCTCCCAAAGATGCGCTAGGTCTTATTTTCAGGGGATATCTTATTTTTCCATGAAGAAGAATACGGTACACATTTACTGTTGAACAAAAAAAAGGAAATGTATGACCTGTATATGGTACGGTAGTCGTTGTCCTCATAAACCAGCTCACGGATGGGCTGCAGCGCAGCCGGAGCTGTTCGGGCAGGGCGAGGTCTCTTTAAATCAGGAGTCAGACGCCTGACGGTCACTTCGGGGGGCCTTCTATTCCGGGGAGGCCTGATGATCGGGGCGGTCTTGTTTTCGGGGGGAGATGCCTTCTATGACAGCGAGAGGCAAAACGGGAAGTAGGTCTTATTTTCCGGGGATGTCTTACTTTCGGGGAAACAGGGTAAGATACCTGCTCATTAGCTGGGGAAACCAAGGCAGCTCGGTGGCTGACATGGCTGGTTTCACGGTGACTGCGCCCCGGCCCTTCACCTGGGCCCGCAGTGCCTTCGACACGCAGCTTTCTCCACGAAGGCTTAATCACCAGTCTGGCCAGGGACCCTTGTCGTGAGCCGTGGAGGGGGGCTGAGGGGACATGCAGTGAAGATGGCAGAGTGAGACCGCCGTGGGGGGTGGTTTCGAAGTCCAGGGTGAAAGGCTTGTCTCGGGGTGTCCACAGACTGCCGGGGACAGCGGTGAGCACAGCAGGGACCGACTCTGCGTTCTCACACGGGAATGCCACACACACACACACACTTACTGATCAGACCCCCTCCCCCACATCCCGAGACCAGGAGTCCCTGTGCCCAGGGCCAGCCGGGCTCCTGTGCCGCCCCGCGGTGACCCCGTGGCCAGTCACAAGGACCCCATGCTCTTTCTTCCTCCACGTGGCTGCCCGTCCTCACCCTGTGTGTGCGCCCAAGAACACTGTCGGGGCAGTAGTTGGAGTTTCATCAAGATGCAGACTCCCTGGTTCTTTCTAGAAACCGTCTCCTGACAGAAGGAGGCGGCTGCCCGACCCTCCGGCCAGGTGAGCTCTTGGCTGGGGGTGCGGGCACACGGGAGGGCACGAGGCCTGTGGTCCCAACGCGCCTGAGCTCTGCGAGGAGCCGTGTCCGGGGGAGCAAAGCAGAAACCCCACCAAGATCCAAATGGGATCCCAGGTCATAGGAGCACGAGAGAGGGGCGGGCTGTGAGCTGGGGGGGGGCCCAAGGCGGGTGCAGACCTCACTGCAGAGGACGTGGCTAGAGCCCGGGGGCACGTGAGGCGGGTGCAGAGGGGCCACCTGCACCAGGAAGCCATCACTGGCGGGGGCACGGGGGCTCCACGCCTCTGCCCACCCAGCAGCTGCAGCAGGAATAGCTGCCCGGACCTCCAGCGCCCTCTGCTGTCTGAGCCTGAGCCGCGCCCAGGAGCTGCGCTCAGCCCCTGTTCCCCAGGGCTCGGCTCCAGGGCTCGGCGTGACACACGCAGGGAAAAGGCAGAAAAGAGGCAAGAGAGGGCCTGGCTGGGGGTGATGGAGGGCCTGAGCCCTTCACCCTGCGGGACGCACGGCCAGGAAGGCTGGGCCGCAGGACATGGCAGCGCCTCTCCAGCACCCATGGGCCACGCTGCCCGCGACGGGAGGCACTGAACCTGCCCAGGGCCTGGCAGCCTCCACAGCTCCGCTCCCTGGAGAACCGGTTGGTCCCACAGGGACAATTTGCAGCCGTCGGGAAGGGAGAGCCTTCGACAGCCCTGAATGGGCCAGGGCACTGTCCCCCCGCTGGCCACAGCTTAGCAATGTGGCCCCCTCCACACCCACCCGGTTGCCAGGGGGACATCTGTGGGCTGGCCTGGGCCACGGGGCCCATGGGGTCACAGGCTTGAGCAGAGACAACCTACCACCCTCTCGTTTTATCCTTCTCGTGAAGTCCTGCGTGTCATTCATTCGCCAATTTACTGTCAGAGATGTGGCAAGGGGGAGAATGTCAGGGGATTTACATTTCCAAGGTCCTTGTCCGGTTTGGATACCAATCTCAAACCGCATCAGGGGGTACCCTACCCTCCCACCCCTTGTTTCTGGAGGAGCCTAAAGAAGACCCGGTCGTCCCTTCCTTAGACGTGACCCACGGACCTGAGTCTGTCTGGTAGATGCCTGTGGGTCTTGAAGTCAATCTTCTATTAGACACAGAGTATTCAGATTTTCTACTTCCTGTTTCGATTTTGGTGGTTTATTAGGTGGTGGTGTTTTTTTTCCCCAAAAAATTTATCCATTTCATCTAAGCTGCTGAGTCATTCACATACACTCGTGTATACTACAGAGATGCTCCTCTATTTAAGACGGAGTTTCATCCTGGTCATCGCATCCTACGTTAAAATATTGTTAAATCAAAAATGCAGTTAACACCCCTCACCTGGGCACATCACAGCTCCGCTGAGCCCACCTTACAGATGCTCAGCACACAGTACCTCAAAGCGCTGGTGACACAGCATGCTGCCGGTAACGGGCTGGTACCTCCGTGATCACGTGGCTAACGGCGGCCTCCGCTCACCCTGCGCTCAACATCACGAGAGAGCCTCGTACCACATACCCCCAGCCAGGGAAAGCTCAGAAACGCACATTTCAAAGCGCGGCTCCTACTGAATGCGTTTCACTTTCACACCCTCGTAAAGTTGGAACATCGGAAGTAGAACCATCCTAAGGCGGGACCGTCCGCTCTCGGACTCCTTCGGTGCCTGTGAGATGGGTGACAGGGAACCGCCGACTCCTTGATGCTGCAAACTGTCTCTCTTTTCTTGATGAGCCAACTCAGGCTACGTAGTTTTGTTCCTGGTCTCAGGAAATCGACTTCTGCGTTGGTAATTTTCACTACTTTAGTCTTTTTTTTTTTTTTTTAATGGAAGTGTAACTGACATAAAATTTCTAGTTTCAGATGTAGGACATAATGTTCGTGTATATTGTGATCACCACGATAGGTCTAGTTAACATCCATCACCCACATAGTTACTATTTTCGTTCTTGTGATCAGGATATTTAAGATTCACTCTCTTAGCAGCTTTTGGAGATACAGAATAGTATTGCTATCATCGCCGTGCTGTACATTACATGCAGGACTTTTTTTTCTTTCTTTCTTATCTCTGATCCTATCTTTATTCTCTCCTTCTTCCTGCTTCTTTCCATTTACTTTGATTTTTTATTTTTCTGCCTTGCTGAGGTGGAACCTTACGTCAGTGAACTTTAGACCTTCCTTTTTTCTCACAGATGCAGCCATAGCTATGATTGTTCCTCTGAATCCTGCTTTAGCTGCACCCCAGAAATCTTACAGTGTATTTTCTTCTTCATTCTGGTTAAAACCATTTCTAAATTCCCTTTTGATTTCTTCTTTGATCCATGAATTATTTAGAAGTGCACCATTTCAGCCCTAATTAGTTTGGCTGAGTGCATAGAGCATCAGCCTGTGGACTCAAGGGTCCCAGGATCAATTCTGGTCAAGGGCATGTAACTTGGTTGCGGGCACATCCCCAGTGGGGGTGTGCAAGAGGCAGCTGATTGATGTTTCTCTCTCATTGATGTTTCTCTCTCTCCCTCTCCCTTCCTTTCTGTAGAAGTGCATC
>PVJN01062341.1:0-11042 GCA_004026805.1 Lasiurus borealis | reverse complement strand
CTTTAAGACAGCTCCTCATGTGGTGGTGACCCCCAACCATAAAATGATTTCCGTTGCTACTTCATAACTGTAATTTTGCTACTGTTATGAACTGTAATGTAAATATCTGATATGCAGGATGTATTTTCATTGTTACAAATTGAACATAATTAAAGCATAGTGATTAATCACAAAAACAATATGTAATTATATATTGTGACATATTTATTTCTAATTACAAATAAATGAAATTTTGTCTTGAATCGTGGTGTAGCATGGGTAACAGTCTTAATATGACAACAGTAAACTACATTGCTACATTTTGTTACACTGAGGAGCGGTATTTGGTTCCTAAGACCATGGGAAATAGGTGTTTTCCAACAGTCTTAGGTGACCCCTGTGAAAGGGTCGTTCGACCCCTAAAGGGGTTGAGAACCACTGTCCTAGATGATCTCTAGATTCCAGACAGCATTGCTAGATGACGCTTTAAGGGTCAAAAACAGAATTACCAGCTTTCCAACGACCCAAGTAATTTTCAAGAGGCCTGAAGTTTGAATTGTATTGTTGTAAGAGTCTTATGATTTCACTAGCTGTCAAGTGGGACTGGGTATAGGGGTAAATTGAACGCTGCCCAATTAAAAAGGAAAAAGGAATGCTCAGGAATTGTACAAGGCTTTCTTTATGTGGTGAAATGGCTGGATACCCATACCATTCTTAAAGATGGGGAAATTTCATCTACTTTAACCAGTGTTCTAAAAATCATTTGGTAAGCCCTTACTGTACAACTAGAGGCCCGATGCACGGAATTTGTGCAAGGGGCGTGGCCCCCACTGCCCCCACAGCTGCCTCCTCTGCCTCGGCCTCTGCTCACTACGGCGGCTGCTTTGGCACTCGTGGCCCTGGCTTCATCCAGAAGGTTGTCCAGAAGGACGTCCGCAAGGACGTCTGGTCTGATTAGCATATTACACTTTTATAATTATAGATTATAGTTGGCAATATTAGCGTTTCTACTAAACAGAAGTAGATAACAGGTTTTTGGCTTTTAAAACGTAAAAATCAATCGTCCAACAGACATTTCTGGAAGCCTAATATGATTCTGATGCTCTCCCAGACTAGATGGAGTAGGATGAATCAAACACTAGAAGGACCTAATTATAAACATTGAAAAGTGAAAAAGATTGTGTAAACTCTGTTAAATTTGAAGGTGGGAAAAGAAGGGACCACTAAGCAAAAAAAAAAAAAAAAAAAAAAAAGCAGCACAAGCATGTACACAGAGGTGTTTCTCCTCTGCCCCACCCTACTTTGAGCTTTCTCCCCTTTTCTGATTTTTCAACTTTAAGCACTCAGGACCCTCCCTTTAAGAGTGACTGACATAAGTGTGTTATCCTCCCAGGAGTATTTGCCTTTTAATTCCTCCTCTAGTTGTATAATGATACTATTAAACATTATAACAACAGCAGCTTAACTTTATAGAATTCTTACCAAGTGCCAGGAACTATCCGAAGGGATTATCTGTGTAGTCTCCACCACCACAAGGGAGATACCATTATCACCCTCCTTTTACAAATGAGGAATCTGAGGCTTTGAGGGGTTTACTCACTTGTCTCCCTCAAGTTTGTAGGTCTGAAGCCAGGATTCTGACTCAGGCAGGAGTCTCTCCTCGCCGTGTTCCCCAATGGAACACAGAGCAGGGACGATGGGCATCACGCATGGCACTCCCATCGGGTGTGAGATTTGGGACAAAAGGACGCCTGCACCTAGAATTTTTGGAGCCTGGAAGGCCGCTGTGCAGTCAAACTACACAGAAGGCCTACTTGGTGCCTAAATAGATGTTTCCTGGAAGAGTGTCGTGGCTTTTCTCTTTTTGAGCTGTTTATGCCCTTCTTAGGATAAACTGATTTCTCCTTGTGCAACTTGAGGAGAGCCATAAATAAAGAAGGAGCTGTTCAGTCCTCTTCCTGCAATGTAACTGTTGGCTTTACGCACACGCGTGTGTGAGCACAAACAAACACATAGAGAAAGAGAGAACTTTCTGGAAATACTTGGAGATTACATATAGCAGTTGACTATCATACTTTGCACCTATCCTGGTTTTACTACAAAGAAGACCTCACTTACTAAACCCTGGTCAGTTAGGGCTTTCTGAAAGTTTGGCAAAGCCTCGTTTTTTTGTAACCGAGATATTATACAATTACAGTAGTCTACAAAGAATGATAACTTTTCATCCCTCTCTTTTTTTTTCAATACTGGATTTATAGAAAATAATATGATAATGGGTTCTCATTAGAACTTCAAATATTTATGAAGTGACACATATAAAAGTGATAGCTACGTCAAGGAACAGCAATATTTCTCTGAAGTTACTTCAAAAAAAGGCTTTGCCTTTTATATTTAAATACTCTGGCCACACGCATTTATATTAGTGTTTTTACTGTTCTCAAGTCCTTGAAAGCCTAAATAGAAATAAAACGAACACAACTGTCATAAAGACAATTTTTTCCTCAACTACCAAGACATACAATTAACTGCATATCATTGGCAACATTTGCTCAGCCACACAACTTTATACTGCTTTGGATTCCAAATCAGAAGGCTCAACAAAATAAACCACACAGAACATTACAGCGGGACTGCATGCTACTGCAAGACCTGCATTTTTGCATCTGGAATGTGTAAGAGCTGTGACTTGCCACACTGACCCCTGCTTCTCCTACCCAGGGCACCCTAACAGGGTCCCACCAGAAACCATCCTTCTCATTGAAAGGAAGACAAATGGCATGTCACTCTTTCCACAGACTGTTGATTCAGCCAAGACCCATATGTTTGGAAAGGTACTTCCCTATGAATCCCCAGCTCATTGCTGAAACCACATATTGTCTATGCCTTGCAAACAAAATCAAATATGCCCCCACTCTACTGGAATACCATTATTCTACCAGAAAGTTAGCCAGCCATACCTAGCTGGCATAAAGGCTAACCTAACACAACACATACTTAAGAAAATACTAGTTCTCTTTTTACCAGTATCTAAATCTCAAACCTAACAAAGCACTACCACCACCACCACTACTATTTTATCAAAATGTAGTAGGCTTTTAAGTATTTTGAGGCTGGCTGACAACTAATAGTATCTGATTACTGAGAAATGAAGTGGGATCCCGTGGTCCTTTCCCAGAACTTCCCTAGTGGTGGTCAGTATTCTCATTTGGAAATATAAGTGGGAGTTGGTCCACTTACTTGACACAATCAGTGGAGAGCACAGATTAGAATTTCCTTTCCCTGCCCTCCTTTTTCTGTAAATGGATTTACAAAGCTTGATATCTTTCACTCAGATTTCATATAGTCAGAGAATGATCTGGGATTCATCAAACAAGTTGTATATTCCATTGACAAAATGGTAACTAGTGGAAGGAAAAAACTCTGTGATCTACTTTGAAGACCTTTTTGAAAAGAAAACTAAACTGCATTTCCAGTTGTGTTTTTTTTGTAATGTTTTCAATAAATTCCATTTGTGTGTGTGTGTGTAATAAAAAGAATGGGATGCCAAGAGGGATGGGATGCCAAGAGATTTATGTTTTGTCATAAAATAATGTCCTCTTTCTAGACTACTCTGAGAGTAAACGATGCAACCTTTTTAGAGGGTATTTCATATCAACTTAGTTCTGTTCTTGGGAAGTTTTATTAATATATATTTTATTGATTTTCTACAGAGAGGAAGGGAGAGGGATAGAGAGATAGAAACATCAATCAGCTGCCTCCTGCACGCCCCCTACTGGGGATGTGCCTGCAACCAAGGTACATGCCCTTGACTGGAATCGAACCTGGGACCTTTCAGTCCACAGGCTGACGCTCTATCCACTGAGCCAAACCGGTTTCAGCTGTTCTTGGGAAGTTTGCTGCTTTCCAACATAACACACTTTTATAAATAACTTTCAGTTTGCACAAAAACTATGCGTCTTGAAAATTAATTTAACAAAAGTTTATTAAGTGTCTCCTTTAGGAGCTTCATATAGAGTGGAGAACGGCCTTCAAAAACACAATATTCTAGGTGGGGAGACATATCTAAAGTAATAAGGTATTTCAACAGTGTAAGTACCATGAAAATAATTACAACAGGATAATGGGAATGAAACAATATTTTACTATGGACAACATTTTGGTTGTCTTGATATAATTGGGGTGCAGATATTTTGACATGTAAAACCATACTAAGTATATAAAAATAAGAACATTATTTGATGAATTAGGGCAGTTGATACAGAATACAAATGCATACAACCTGTAACAATTCTAGAGTGGAGGGCATGTTCTTCAGCTTTCAAAGTGGTCTGCGAGACCTTTGCAGAAGATTTTATTCAAATAGCAAGTCTCAAGACAACCACTGAATCTCAGAGCTACCACTGTCTCCATCTCCCCAAGGAGAAAGGGAGGCGGAAGCATTCTGCATGCTGGAAGTTCTACATACCAGAATCATCTCAGCTGGAGACACTGCCAGTGGGTTTCAGTTCAGTGTGATCGGCTTGGGACTTAGACTATGAGTTACTTCTTTCGGTTTTTAAGTAAGTACACACTTTTCTCAAAGATCGGAGTTGTTTTGTGACGATATTACGAGAAAAGAATGTTTTTCGCTTGTAGCACTTTTGGAACGTTAAAGTTACCAAATGGTAAAAACAAAAAAGCTAAAAGCAAATGAATGGGAGTTTCACCACCTCCCTCTCTTTAATGGAACACTAGTTTAACACTTTTGACAGATAATTTTTAAATTGTTCTGGGTAAAAGGAGTACTTTTAAAAGTTCTTTTTTCCGTCAGTAGTTATTTTGTAAATGGGAGCTGCCGTAAGATTAGACCTGTGGGCTTTACTGAAGCTGAATGTCTAACTCTGACAGTAGATTCTTTTATGTAATAAATATGGTCAGTACAAATGTAAAATGTTCCATTTTCTTGGCTGGCTCGACATGCCTGGTGATTTTCCATCCTGCCAGGGATCAAGGGTGATGCAGCAAAGCTGTAGTTATGCCACTGGATAATTTAAGAAGCCACATCAAAGAGCATTTCAAAAAGTTCAGTTTAACAAATAAGACTTTCAGCTATGTCAGCAATGGTTATGAGACTTAATTGAAGGTCCACACATAACTCATTGTGTGGACACGCACACACCCAGCAGTGTTTTGGATGTTGATGTGCCATGCAAACATTAGATGTGTAAGCTAAAGAACTGAAATTCAATTGCATATGTACCCATATTCAGGTTTAAAAATATATTTAGAAAGGTCTAATTGATTGATGTGATATATTAAGGGATTGCAGACCACCCTCAACCCAATTGCAATTTCTCCTTGCAATGTAGATAAAAAGCAAAATAATAATTACGAAGTATGTCTCCTAAGGAAAACCAGTGCTTTCCTTTGCTTATTTCCATTCTTGAACAAGCAAATACTTAGATATGACTAGAAATCATTAGGAACAAGAAGTATTTTTCCATGAGGACAGAAAAAAAGTTCTTGCAAGGGTTTCCATTTTAAGATTTGATGTTCCTATAACTAAAATAATTTTTGGCCAGTGGATGTGTATAGATATGAAAGATCTATAAGATGTGTTAAAGGCAAGGTGACAATAGCATTCATAAAAAATTATTAAATGCCTTTTTGAAGTAGTATGAGAAAAGTTATAACAATTTTTAAGAAAAGTAAAAAACTACCAGAATCTTTAAGAGAACTAATAAGATATTCTATAGTGAGTTTTAATAGCACAGAAGAAATTAAATGATGACAAATACTATTAACCTTTTTTTTCCTGTGTAAAAGTTACTATCCTTAAAATATTTATAGTTTGTATTTCTCAATGAGGTATATTCATATTTAAAAAAACAAACAAACATCCCAAGGTATATATAGTTGACAATAAACTATACCACCCACAGAAAACCACCAACAAAGTTAATTAAAGTACACTATCAGAGTGACGGGAACAGAAGCAGGATTCATCAAGAAAATTTAAGATAAATAAGTCAGATGTTTCCTATGTTACTTAGTACCATGACTTCTCAGGGTAAAACATAACAAAAAAAATCATTTTACTGGACTAAAGAATAAAAATTCAATAGGTGTGAAACGTACTAAATAAGATATTCACATTAGTGATTATTCTACGGTATTGGAAGAAAGCATCCATCCTGAAGTTAGCAAGGACAGACTAATATCTGACCTAGCAGACAGTCACCTAGTTCTTGTCCGTTCCTGTTGTTGAGTTCCTTTTTTAAACAGAGACTTTAAAACAACCTCCAAAACTGCCTCCAAGATTAAATTTCCACAACATAAAATTCATTGTCAAAAATAATTCTGAGAAATATTTTTTAAAATAGAACTTTTATTTTTTTTAGGAGAAAAACACAGAGTATACATAACTAGATTACGGTAGCTTTAAAAATTATTTTTAAAAAAGTTATTGCCGACACCGGTTTGGCTCAGTGGATAGAGCGTCAGACTGCGGAGTGGATAGAGCGTCAGCCTGCGGATTGAAAGGTCCCAGGTTTGATTCCAGTCAAGGCATGTACCTTGCTTGTGGGCACAACTCCAGTAGGGGGCGTGCAGGAGGCGGCTGATCGATGTCTCTCTCTCACCAATGTTTCTGACTTTCTATCCCTCTCTCCCTTCCTCTCTGTAAAAAAAAAATCAATAAAATATATTTTTAAAAAAAGTTATTGGTGCTAAGTTTCCAAATCTAAGGAAGTAAAAATATGTTTGCCTGTTTTCTGGTAAACAGGCTAGAAAAATGTTACAAGGGCTTTCTAAGGGAGTAGGGATGTAATGAGCTTTCTTGATTTACAAATCAATATACTTCCTGAACAGCCAAATGCATTAACTGACATTCTTTCAAAACCATTCTGCCAAGCTAAGTTTGAAAGGCTGTTCAGTAACTAATCAGATATATCCTGATACAGAGGCAAAACAGGTCCTTGACACAAATTAAAAGGTGTACAATGAAAAGACATCCCCACCAGACAGGCAGAAGTGAGAATCAGAAACCTGGGCCTGTTGGGAAGTATTCTTTATTCTGCAAAGCAAAGCAGAAAGGAAGTATTTTCCCCCTCTAATGGAGGACAACGCATTTATTACTCTTGCACTGAGAAGAAACCTGATGGCTGAGGACTGAGAAGGCTCCATGCAAGGCACCAGACCTGCAATGCTCCAAGCAGGAGCATCATGAGCTCTACTCTCCATCCACCCTCCTTACATAGGGTAAGTGTCACAGAACATCTCCATCTTCAACTACTTTTTAGTTTGTTTTAGTTGGAGTTCCCAAACCTTCCCTTCACCCTACCCCAAAAGAGGATCCTACTAAAAATGCAATACAATGAAACTCTGAAAGCAGTTCTGGTTACATCAGACAGGCCAGGCCCCATATCCACCAGCATGACTTTGGTTCAACTTCCTCACTTGAAAATGGGAACAGATGTTGGAGAATTTTATAACCTGCTTTTGAGCCTCTTCAGCGAAGACTAGAACCTACAGTTCTAGATTTGCAAATAAAAATCATTTTTAAACACTGCATAGGATATTCTTATGTCTCTGAAATTCAATTTTGACTGGGCATCTTGCATTTTATCTGAGCCCCCTCTCTATATACCCATATTGTTTCTACTTGTCCTCCTTCCTCTGGAAGGCTCACTGTCACACTTACTATTTTAGGACTCTGATTAGAAAAGTGGTCCAAGGGATTTTGTGGGAAGGTAATATAAAAATATTTTATGTCATTTATTCATTTTGCTATTGCTATTTTGTATGAATGTATATGTCTATACATTTAATTCTCCTCAGCAAAATATACCATGCTTGTAAAGTAAAATAAGAACTTTAATAAAGTGCTTTCCTTTGCTCTCTGTAGTAATAATTGCTTTATTGAATAAGGCTCTGCTAATGGTACACCTTGGCATTTTACATTTATCTATCTGATTTATAATCATTTTCATCATTTGCAAGGGGGCTATAGTTCATACCCAAAGTAGTTTAAACTGAACTGTTTTTCTTTTCTTAAGAATTTTTAAGGAAATGGAGTCACTTCTGGGTGAAACTATTTATCCACAAAATTTATTTCAAATGTATATAAAGTCCTCTCTGCATCTCCATATTCTGAATAGAGTGACACTTATAAGATAAAAATGACTATAGCAAGTGGCATCATCAAGTTAAAAATGTTGCCCTGGCCAGTTGCTCAGTTGTTAGAACTTCAATCAGCGGACTGAAGGGTTGTGGGTTCCATTCCAATCAAGGGCATGTATGTCAGTTGCAGGTTTGATCCCAGGCATTGGTCTGGGCACACGTGGAAGCAACCAATCAATTGTTTCTCTCACATTGATGTTTTTCTTTCTGTGTCTCTCCCCTTCCCTTCCACTCTCTCTAAAGTCAATGAAAAATTATCCTTAGGTGAGGGTTAACAAAACTAATGTGCTTATATTTCAGATATATTTTGGCCATGGATATTGCATCAACATTTCCTAACCAAGCAATAGAGAAAAACCTGCATGAACCACATAGCAAATGGTCATGAAACACAAAATACCTCAGTAACATTCATGAAAGTTTTTACAGTTTTAATGTTATGAAGCAAAAATAATTTGTATTTACAATCTACCTATTCATTATGAAGATTTTTCAGAAATGTTTTTGAATTATTCTATTGTTTCATTCTATTATTCAGAATATCAGGATGCATAGCACTTAGAGTCTTCACAATACTCATTTGAAATTTTTATTCATTCCTCTGTCTTTCCCAACCTTCAACCTTTAACACTTTTACTAAAATTAGACAAGTACCTGTATATAACAACATGAGAAGTTATGTTATTTTAATTTAAAAGATTTCATGTAATTAGTCATGAATCACAAAATTCCTTCCTCAACAATATTACAATAACAATTGTTGACAGTTATTAAACCATTGCAGTGGGAGTGGTCTCCTAGAGCTGTGTTTAAAAGCTGGCCTCTGGAGCTCCAGCCAGTGTGGCTCAATGGTTGAGTGTCAACCTATGAACCAGGAGGTCACTGTTAGATTCTGGTCAGGGCACGATCCCTAGTAAGAGGCATGCAGAAGATGGCTGATCAATGGTTCTCTCTCATCATTGATGTTTCTATCTCTCTCCCTTCCTTTCTGAAATCAATAAACATATATTCAAAAAATATATTTTTTAAAAAAAGCTAGCCTCTGGAAATGAATCATGTTCTTGGCAGAGAAAGAGTATTTCAGTGATAGGAAGGCTGAAATAGAGACTATAATCTTCTGTGATTACCGGTGAGGCTAAAGCAAACACAAAAAGGAGTCTATGAATTGCTGCTAACTTCCTCTGATGACTGATTCCCAGGAAATTCTGATATTACTCTTGCTCGGTAACACAATAACGGTTCCCCAGAATCTGGGTGTCACGGTGCTTCTGCAGAAGTTACTCACCTTTCAAAGGGGCCAGGCCCATCTCTCAGAAGACAATAGAGCGCCTGATTGCACAAGGAGAGATGAGCTATGTGCCACAGGCTGCCTTTCTGGGAAGTTCTTTTATGAACGAACTGATTTTAAAAGTATTTATTTTAAGCCTCTCCTCCTCCCACCCCCAGAGGCACAGAAGTCTAAAGATTGATATATTTCTCTGCTGTTCCTAATAGCTATGGAGCTATGACTATCTTGGCTTGCATAATTTTTAAAGTTTCATTTAGGCTAATACTTGTATTCCGAAAAAAAAAAAAGTTTACCTACATATATACATGCTCTTAAGGTCTTTGCAATGTTTTAGAATAGGATATAAAACTGCTAATCTATTTTGAATAAGCATTAAATTTAGAGTTAGATGTCACTGTTCAGGGCACAAAGTAAGTGGGTAATTCTGATATGATTGGTAATTTAAATTTAGGAAAAAAGAAGGAGGAGTGGTAAGGGGAAGAGTCAAAAAGCCAAAAAAACTTTAGAATAAAATTTCACTATCACTACAGGAAACATAACACAGTACGTTGACTACTATGACAAGTTTAAAATATTTTAAAGAATTGCTATTTTAACTAATGTCGGTTTGGTTAATGCATAATTTGAGAACAACAGTTCTATGTTTGGAAATCAGCAGTATTTTAAAAGTATAACAGAAAACATTGTTATGTCTGAGGACTCACTGACAATGTATCATAGGTACACAGCTCTCATGGTCAAATATCTTTATACATTGTCCTGAAAATATAAACATTGAAGGTAAACAAGGAAAAATGTAATACAACCAAACCAACTGCAGTTATTCCCAGCCTCCACTCAAAGTACCCTCTCCTCAGTCCCACTCCAAATTCAGTTGTAGACTCTCTCATTGCTTTCAGGCTGTCAGGTGATACTGATCTTTAAGAATGCCCTACTTCTGTCTCATTCGGCTAATTAGCAGTGGTGAGCAAACTCATTAGTCAACAGAGCCAAATATCAACAGTACAACGATTGAAATTTATTTTGAGAGGCAATTTTTTTAAACTTGAACTTCTTCTAGCGCCACTTCTTCAAAATAGACTTGCCCAGGCCATAGTATTTTGTGGAAGAGCCACACTCAAGGGACCAAAGAGCCGCATGTAGCTGGCGAGCCGCAGTTGGCCCATCACGGGGCTAACATAAATTAAGTACCTGGTTAGTTCTAGGCATGGCTACTTTAAACTGAGTGTAAATTTCTTAATTCCAGAACCGTGTCTTGGCCATATGTACATCCTTAGCATCTACTTAATTAGGATTGCTCCAATGCACACAGCTAGTAGCCTCAGGAGCCCCAGTAATAAACATAACTTGGTTTATTTAAGGCAGTTAAGAAAGAACTCTAAGTGATAGAAATAGCCATAAAATCTTAATATCACTTATAAGAAATGGCTTTGCTGTTTTAACAGTTTTTATTTTTTTAATCTTTTTTTTTGTTTAAAGTATTAAAAACAGTAGTACATATGTCTCCTTTTTCCCCCCTATTGACCTCCCCCAGGCCTTCCCTACCCCCAGTACATGACCTCATCTGCACTCCCCCACCAGTGTCTTGTGCCATTGGTTATGCTTATATACATGC
>PVJN01062340.1:0-11043 GCA_004026805.1 Lasiurus borealis | reverse complement strand
CTTAATATCCTCCATGAGTTTTTTTATGTAATTAGTTGTTCCTATATTGGGTACATATGTGTTTACCAGAGTTATTTCTTCTTGTTGGATTGTTCCCTTTAGTATTACGAAGTGGCCTTCTTTATCTCTTGTTATGTCCTTCACTTTGAGATATAATTTGTCAGATATAAGTATTGCAACCACAGCTCTTTTTTTTTTTCATTTTCATTTGCCTGAAATACCATCTTCCATCCCTTCACCCTCAATCTGTGTGCATCTCTTTTCCTGAGGTGGGTTTCTTGCAGACAGCAGATATATGGGTCATGTTTTCTTATCCAATCGGTTACCCTATGTCTTTTGATTGGAGCATTTAATCCGTTTACACTTAAAGTTGTTATTGATAAGTACTTATCTGTTGCCATTTTTAGTCTTTACCCCCGAGTTCTTTCTTCGCTTCCTCTTTCTTTTTATTACAGCAGACCCTTTAACATTTCTTTCATTGCTGGTTTGGTGGTAATATATTCCCTTAGTCCTTTTTTGTCTGTGAACCTTCTGATTTCACCTTCAATTTTGATTGAGAGTCTTGCAGGGTACAGTATTCTTGGATTCAGACCCTTCCTTTGCATCACTTTGTATATTTCATTCCATTCCCTTCTGGACAGATGAGTTTCTGTTGAGAAATCAGTAGCTAGTCTTTTGGGGGTTCCTTTGTAGGTAACTTTCTGTTTCTCTCTGTCTGCTTTTAAGATTCTTTCACGTCGGTGTTTGCCAATTTAATAATAATGTGCCTTGGTGTTGGTTTGTTGGGGTTCATTTTGCTTGGGACTCTGAGCTTCTTGGATTTGTGTGGGTTTTTTCTTTCCTATATTTGGGAAATTTTCTGTCATTATTTCTTCAAACAGATTCTCTAATCCTTGTTCAGTTTTCACTCTTTCTGGAACCCCAATTATGCATATGTTGTTTTGTTTCATGTTATCCCAAAGTTTCCTTAGGCTCTCCTCTTGCTTTTTAACTTTGTTTCCTAGAAGCTGCTGTACTTGGGTATTTTTTCCTACCGTGTCTTCTAGCTCATTGATGCGGTCCTCTGCTTCTTTTAGTCTACTTTTGATGTTTTCTATTGAGTTCTTTATAGCAGTAATGTCATTTTTCATTTCTTCCTGATTATTCTTCATTTCTTTTAGGTTCTTCCGCATTTCTTCCTGCTTCTTTTGTATTGCTTCTTTGCTGCTTCTGCATTTCTTCTTGCTTCTTCATCATTTCCTCTTGGCTCTTACTCATGAGGTCAAACTTGTCTTCCATTATTTTTATCCACCTTATGATCATTCTCTGAACTCTTTCTCTGGCAGTCTTATTTCTGCTTCTATTTCATTTACTTCCTTTTCTGGAGATACCTATCTATCTGTCGTATGCGGGCTGTTTCTTCTTCTTCCTATGGTTTTTCTTCTCCGGGTGTCTGGTTATGTAGTTCTCTCTCCTACATTGATTCAAAGGCACAAACTACAACACGACTCGGTATAGCACACAAGGCACTGAACAGAAAGGTATTCACGATGTTAATAATCACCAATAAGGTGACCACCAATGAAAGACAAATTAGGGGTAAGTAGAGAAAGAGGAAGAGGAAATTGAGGGAAAGAGAAAGGAAAGAAATGCCAAAATCAAATTGGGAGAGGGAGAAATAAATACATAAATAAATGAACTAAAAATAAAATTAAATTAAATTTAAAAAAGAAGACGAAGAAAAAGAAAAGAGAAAGAGAAACAAAGTCAGAGAGAAAAGAAAGCGGATAAGAGAGAAAAGGGGAACAAAATATAGATGTCAGGAGAAAACTCCAATAAAACAGTCACTACTCTCAATAAAGGCCAGAAACCAGTACCTAGAGATTAATACAAACTCCAGATAACAACTGGTATCGAGGGAGGCAAGGGAAAAGAGAGGTAAAAAACAAAGCAAGCAAAAAGCACAATAAAACAAGTAGATTGCGCTAAGACAATCTCACAAAAAAGTTCGAAAAATCTATATAATCACTGTTCAGGCAAATAGTACCAAAAGGATAGAGAAAAAGCAAATTTTTGGCTAGTGAAGACAAGAGGAGAGGGGTTTTTATGGACTTGTAGTAGGGGATTTGAAATTAGATATATAAGTGGGGTGAAATTTTAACCTGGTAAAGAGAAAGAATAGGGAGAATCTAAAGTTGGAAAAGAGAAAGAGAAACAAGACAACAAAATGGGGAAAGTTACGAGGAAAGTGTTGGCATAAAGGTAGAATTGAATTGGAGTAAAATTATGCTAAAGGAAAGATGAAAATAGAATGTCCAAAAAGGTAAAACACTAGTAGTAATTAATAATACTAGTTGAAAACAAAAATGTAATAATCAAAAAGGTAAAATCAATTGAGGCGGAAAGAAAAAAATAGTCTTTTAATTAAAATATGTAAAAATGAAAAATTAAAAAATAAATTTAAAAAAATAAAAAAGGAAAAAGAAAAAAAGAAAAAAAATTGAGTGGTCATTCACTTCCACTATTATTCTGCTTGGCACTCCTGTTTCCCAGTAGGGAAGGTATTGCGGTTCCCTGTGTTCCCCTGTTGGTGTTTTAATCTCTTTATTCTTTTTTGTTTATGCGAGAGTCAATTTGTGTCATCCACTGGGTGGCAGGTATTTCGGAATTGATTTCTGAGACAAACCACAGGACCTCTCTAGGCTGTGCTCAGAGCCTGCTACTCCGTGGTTCTCTAAGCCAGTTTGTGGGGATTTTGCAGCCGGGACACTGTAATAACTCCCAGGCTGTCCCTCTGCCTCAGATAAAAAATGAGTCGTTTTCCATAGCTCCCCTCTGTAAACAGCTCAGAGAGTTTGCCTCCATACTTAGGGATCATGCCCTGCCCACCTCCGCGGACCTCTCCAGAGGCAGCTTTCCCATAGCCCGGCTCCCACAGTGTCCGCGTCTCTGTTCTGAGGGGCAGGAGACCTCACCTTATCCCAGGCGAAATCTGACTTTTCTGTGTGCTGTGTGGATCTCTGAATCCACCGTGTGTCTCTGCCGATTGGAGAGCGGTGTTCTGGGTTTCCAGCTGTTTGGTGGCTGTTTCAGCCAGCCACAGCTTTCAGACCACCACAGACATCCACCTCCCTCTGTAAGCTGGCGTGGCCTCCGCATTCACGCTGGTGGTTCCAGCCGACAAAAACCCCGTGGCAGTGGTGCTGCCTGGCCAGGAGAGCCCCGTCCAGCAGTTCCCCGCCTTCTCCTGGAGGATAACTGACTCTTAACTTGCCAACAAACACTCCCCGTGCGACTCTCAGCTGCTCTCTCTCCCTGTGCCTAGTGACAAAGTTCCAGACGCGTCCGTCTATTCTGCCGCCATTTCCCCCCTCTCCCAGGAGGTTTTTTTTTTTAAGTAAATACTTACTGTTCAGATTATTACAATTGTTCCTCTATTTTCCCCTATAATTCCCTGACACCCAGTTCCTACCACACACTCTGCCCTTACCCCATCCCCCACTGTCCTCACCCATAGGTGTGCGATTTTTGTCCAGTCTCTTCCCACACCCCTCTCCCCCTGAGATTTGTCAGTCCACTCCATTTCTATACCCCTGATTCTATTATATTTACCAGTTTATTCTGTTCATCAGATGTTTTATTCACTTGCTTTTTAAATACAGTTGTTAATAGATACGTATTCATTGTTCACATTTTTATCTTTACCTTTTTCTTCTTCTTCCTCTTTTCAAAGAATACCTTTCAGCATTTCATATAATACTGGTTACGCAGTGATAAACTCCTTTAGCTTTTTCTTTACTGGGAAGCTCTTTATCTGACCTTCAATTCTGAATGATAGCTTTATTGGATAGAGTGATCTTGGTTGTAGATTCTTGCTATTCATCACTTTGAATATTTCTTGCAACTCCCATCTGGCCTAATAGTTTCTGTTAAGAAATCGGCTGACAATCATATGGGTGCTCCCTTATAGTGTAGCTAACTGTTTTTCTCTTGCTTCTTTCAATATTCTCTCTTAGTCTTTTGCTCTTGGTATTTTAATTATGATGTGTTTTGGTGTGGTCCTCTTTGGATTCCTTTTGTTTGGGGTTCTCTGTGCCTCCTAGACTTGTGATTCTATTTTTTTTTTTCACCAGGTGGGGCAAGTTTTTGGTCACTATTTCTTCATATAGGTTTTCAATATCTTGCTCTTTCTCTTCTTTTCGCACCCCATAATTTAGATGTTGGTACACTTGAAGTTGTCCCTGAGGCTCCTTACACTATCTTTATATTTTTGGATTCTTTTTTTCTTTTGCTTTTCTGGTTGGGTGTTTTTTGCTTCTTTGTATTTCAAATCTTTGACTTGATTCTTGCGATCCTCTAGTTTGCTATTGGATCTCTGTATATTATTTTTCATTTAAGTAAGTGTATGCATAATTTCTAGTTGGTCCTTTTTCATATCCTCAAGGGTCTCACTAAATTTATTGGCCTTTTCTAGAAAATTCTTGAAAAACCTTATAACCATGGTTTTGAACTCTATATCCAGTTGTTTGCTCTCCTCCATTTCTGTCATTTGTGAGATTTGTTTTTTGTCTCCGCATTTTGGATGCTTCCCTGAGTGGTTTTGTGTGCTAGGTGTCTTATAGGGCCTAGTGGCTCAGCCTCACCAGTTACCTGAGGTGGATACTCTTGGTGCACCCCAATGTGGGTTGCATGCACAGTCTTGTTGTAGTTAAGTCTTGATTGTTGTTGGTATCACTGGGAGAAATTGACCCCTAGGCCAATTGGCTGTGAGCATCAGCTGTGTCTATGATGGGATAACTTCTGTGTTGGAGACACCCTTACAAGGCAAGACTTGCTTCAGTTGGACTTTGGTGCTCACTGAGTCTTCCCCCTGAGTGTGTCTATATGGATTTGAGGAGTTATAATCTGTGTGGTTCCACTCTGACCCCTGGGTACACTAGCTCTTGGATTTCCAAGGAGGTGTTACTTTAGTCACTGGCTGAGGCCATCCAGCATGAGCTATGGAGAGATCTTCAGATTACTCTTCTTTGCTTGGGTTTTAGAGGTGCCCAGATGAGGCCCTCCTGTAAAGCAATGCAAGCTGCTGTGGGGCCTTGTGCCTTCTTTTGGATGTTCTGGGTCTCACTGACTCAGCTTCAGTTTGTTAGGTAAGTTTAGAATTCAAAGTACCAGGCCATTCATATGCCAAACCTCTGCATTCTGCTTGGATGTGGCAGAGTCTCAGGGCAGAGCAAATAGCAATGACTTCCCATCAGCTCTTCCCTGAGGCCCCCAGGTCTCAGTGTTTTGCAGTAATCACTGCAAGCACCTCTAAGAGAAAGTCACTCTCTAGTTTGGCCCACCTCCAGAGAGTTTAGTTTCTCCCCTTATTATTCTGGATCCCCAGGTTCTTGCCTGGAATTGGAATTCAGAGCAGTCAGAGCTTTTGTCTCCCTCCTGCTTGAAAAAGCCAGCCACATACTCAGTTGCTAACCCTCTCTGCACGCATGCCTCCATACCGCTGCACTTCCCCATCTTCTCTGAGTCTCAGTGCGCTTTTCTCATTCTTTCTAGTTGTAGAATTTCCATTCAGTCAGCCTTCCTGTGGTTCTGGTTGATGTCCATTTTGTCTTTTAGTTGCAGTTTTGAAGTTGTTGTGCAAGGCAGCAGTTCAGGTGTTTACCTATGCTGCCACCTTGGTTTCTCATGGAAGATCAAATATTTAGATCAGTAGCAGACCAGGAGTTTGTTTGTTTGTTTGTTTTTTAATGTATTTGGGTGCTCCTGCATTGGGTGCATATACGTGTATCAGGGTTATAGCCTCTTATTGTACCGATCCCTTTAGTATTATGAAGTGACCTTCCTTATCTCTTGTTATGGCCTTCATCTTGAGGTTTATTTTGTCAGATAGAAGTATTTCTATCCCAATTTTTTCCCTATTTGCCTGAAGGATATTTTTCCATCCCTTCACTTTCAGTCTGTGTGAATCCCTTGTTCTGAAGTGAGTCTCTTGTAGACAGCATACATATGGGTCATGTTTTGTTTTTTTTTAATCCATTTAGCCACTCGATGTATTTTGATTAGAGCATTTAGTCTGTTTATGTTTAAAGTTATTACTGAAAGGTACTTGTTTGTTGTCATTTCTATTTTTGAGCCTGTCTTCCTTCTTAACTTTTTATTCTTTTTACAGCATTCCCTTTAGCTTTTCTTGCATTGCTGGCTTGGTAGTGATAAATTCCCTTACGCTTTTTTTGTCTGAGAAGTTCATGATTTCCCCTTCAATATTGATTGATAATCTTGCTGGATATAGTATTCTTGGAGTCAGTCCCTTGCTTTGCATAACTTTGTATATCTCCTTCCATTCCCTTCTAGTTTGATGTTTTTCTGTTGAGAAATCATTTCATAATCTAGTGGGGAATCCTTTGTATGTAACTCTCTGTATCTCTCTTGCAACCTTTAAGAGTCTCTCTTTGTTTTTAACATTTGCCATTGTAATTATGATGTGTCTTGGTGTGGGTCTTTGGGATTCATCTTATTTGGGACTCTCAGTACTTGTGTAACTTTTTTCTTCCCCGTATCAGCAAAGTTTTCTGTCATTATTTCTTCAAATAAATTTTCTAATCTTTGTTGCCTTTCTTGTTCTTCTGGCAGTTCTTCATTTTGCATTGTCCCAAAGTTCTCTTAGGCTCTCCTCCAGCCTTTTCATTCTTTTCTCTGTATTGTTTCTGTATTTTATCTTCTAACTCACTGATTTGGTTCTCTGCTTCTTCTAGTCTACTATTGAAGCCTTCCATGGTGTTTTTGATTTTAGCTATATCATTTTTCATTTCTTTCTGATTTTTGCATAGGTTGTTGATTTTCTCATACATCTGGTATATGAACTGTATGACTATTACTCTAAATACTTTTTTCTCTTATGTTGCATGCTTCCATTTTGCTTATTTACTTTCTTGGCAATTCCACCTTTTCTTTCCTCTGGGGGTTGTTTTGTTGTCTCCCCACTCTATCACTAGAAGTTTCAAATGTCAAATTGCAGGGGCCTGGGCCATGTGCAGTGGGAGTTTTGCACTACCAAATTGTCACTGAAGAGCTCTGACACCAAGATGTGAGGCTGCTGTGGGTTGATGGGAACCATGCTCACCCCGGGTCAGAGTCACAGGTGCTTAGTGTGGCCTCGTGTGCATACCTGGAATCAGGAGCCCTGCCTGGACCATACTGAAAAAGAGAACCCACAAAATCAGAGTTCCCTAATGTATGTCAGGAGTCAGAGGCTCCCTGTGTCCAAGCCAAGAATTGAGTATCAGAGTGTATTTTTTTGGTGCAGTCTTGTGCCGAGAATCAGGGTCCCTGTGTGCACATGTGCCAAGAATTGGAGTTGCTCTTAGTGTGAATGTACTAAGAATCTGGAATCCCAGGCACACACAATGAGAAACAGAGTATAGTCATTGGTGCTCATTGCTGCCTCTTTCATAGAGATTCAGGGTCCCTGATCTGCTTGGGAAACTGGGTTTCACAGTTGCACTGTGTCAGCAGGAGTTCCACTCCTGTCCTGTGAAAAACAACTTCTGTGTGCACTTGCCCTGAATCAAAGTCAGATGGCACTGCTGCCCAGTGTGGGTATGGGGTCTGGTCACGCGGGTGTGCACTGCTGGAAACAAAATCCCCATATCCATGTATCCAGGCTAGTATTCTGTGTTGCCCCCCTGTGTGGGCATAGGGTCAGGTCATGGGAAACAAACTCCCCAAGTTTGCACAGTCAGTTTCAGATTCAGCACAGCCTCCCTGGTTGGGTACAGGGTCTGGTCATGGGAAATGAACTCTCTGGGTTCGCCTCTCCAGACTCAACTTTAGTACTGTCTCCCTGAATGGGCACAGGATCTTGTTACGGAAAATAATCTCCCCAAGATCAGGCACCTAGACTCAAATTTATCACAGCCTCTCTGCATGGGTGCAGAATCTGGTCGTGGGAAACAAACTCCCCAAATTCGCATGGCCAGGTTCAAGTTCAGCACAGCCTCCCTGCTTGGGTGCAGTGTCTAGACATGGGAAACAAACTTCCTGGGTTCATGCTCTCAGGCTCAAGTTCAGCACTGTCTCCCTGTGTGGGCATGGGATCTGGTCATGGGGGAAAAAAAATCTCCCAAGGTTGCAAACTTAGGCTCAAATTCAGCTCAATTTCCCTGCCTGTGCTTGGAATCTAGTCGCAGGAAACAAACTTCCTGAATTCCCATGTCCAAATTCAAATTCAGTGCAGTTTCCCTGCTTGGGTACAGGGTTTGGTTGTGGGAAATAAACTCCCCGGGGTTTGCACTCCCAGGCTCAAATTGAGTGCTGTCTCCCTGCAAGGGCATAGGATCTGGTCACAGAAAACAATTTCCCCAAGGTTATGCACCTAGGCTCAAATTCAGCATAGCTTCTCTGCTTGGGTGCGGAGCCTGGTCGTGGGAATCAAACTTCCTGAATCTGCACACCAAGGCTCAAATTCAGGTAGAGCTGCTGCTGCTGTGTGTGGGCACAAAGCCTGATTGTGCAGCCAGGGTCTGGCAGTTCTTGTGCCACTGCTTCAGGGTCAGTGGGGAGTAGGATTGGCTTTGTGACTCACAGAAATATGTGGCCTGGGTCCCTGGAGTCTTGGTGTCCCTGTGTCTGCAGCTGTGGTTGCAGGTCTTTTACTCATGTGGCTATAGGGTCCAGTTTGCTACTGAGACCTAACTGGGTTGTGGTGAGGCTAGAACCCTACTCTCAAACAGTTCTGTTCTTCAAGATGACGTGGTCTCTGTGCCACCAGTGTCTTCCCCAGAGTGTTTGTGTTGGAAGTAGGGTTTTGCCATCTAAGTCCCTTGGAAGATCTGCAGAATCTAACTGTCCCTATTTCACTCACACACACACCCACACACACAAACACACACACTCTTCTATTGCTCCCTGACTCTATCACACACTCTCCCTCCCTACATTCTTGCGGATTGCCATCTTCTCATGCCAATACAAATTAGTTTTAAGAGAGATCCAACACTTTACTATAGGTGTGACACAATGCACAGCTCTTTTAAATGGTAGAACAAGATTGTTCTAGACAGAGTATACTAGTAGAATTTTCAAATGTGTTGTTGACACTTTATGTCATAGACTGACATCTGCATGCCCTAAGGGAAATAATGCTTTAGACTTTGAAGGAATACATATGTTGACCTAGTTTGTGTAATTTTTATATCTTTAGTGACATTGTCTAATGTCCTTTACTGTCAAAGCATGTTGGATCATTCATGACATATGAAAAATTCCATTAACTAATTATAGTCCAGGCTAAAAAGAGTTTGCCAAGTTATGGTTGGGTACAAGTTCATTCTTCATTAGAGGTTTTACACAATGATCAGGGGGCATTGATATAATATATCTGGAGTGTTTTAGAAAGAGTTCTCTAGTAATTGTATAAATATATTGATTTTATAAAATAATACATGTATTATCTATGCAAAATATATTTCACCCTTTGAAATAATACATGAGTAAACTTCACATGTGGAATGCTGGTACCTTTGGTGAGATATTAAAACATAAAGCCATTTAATTGGAGAGCATGTTGGTAAACTGATTCCATAATTAGCAGATGTATTATTTAGTATTTATAGCCTATGCCAGAAAAAGTTTGCCAAAATCACACTATGTTGGAATTAATTTTAGTAGATTTAAAACACATTACCATGTATTTTACACATTGCATAGCTCATTAAAACACTAAAACTATACAGTGTCAGACAGAGCATGCAAGAAGTATTTGCAAGTAGTGTTTACAAATGTATTTCTTATTTTTTTGTGTATGAGCAGTCATCTGATTTATAAAAAGATGTAACAAAATTTTAAGAAATGTCTGACAAACACTCGGGAAAAATGGTGTGGAATAGACAGACGCGTCTGGAGCTTTGTCGATGGGCACAGGGAGAGAGAGCAGCTGAGAGTCACATGGGGAGTGTTTGTTGGCAAGTTAAGAGTCATCCTCCAGGAGAAGGTGGGGGACTGCTGGACGGGGCTCTCCCGGCCAGGCAGCCCCACTGCCACGGGGATTTTGTCTGCTGGAGCCACCAGAGCGAACGCGGAGACAGAGCCATCTTGCAGAGGGAGGTGGATGTCTGCAGAGGTCTGAAGCCAGAGGCTGGGGCACCCATCGATCAGCGGGGGACCCAAGGATCCAGAACTATGCTCTCCAATCGGCGCAGACACACGGCGGAATCAGAGATCCACAGAGCACACGGAAAGGTCAGATTTCCCCTGAGATAAGAGGGAGGTGGATGTCTGTGGAGATCTGAAAGGTGCAGTTGGCAGAGGCACCCACCGAACAGCCGGAGACCCAGAGCATGGCTCTCCAGGCTGCAAAGACGTGCTGGCGGCGGATTCGGAGATCCACATGGCACACAGAAAGGACAGATTTTACCTGGGTTAAGGTGAGGTCTCCTACCCCCCTGCAGGGCAGAGACACACACGCTGTGGGAGCCTGGCTGCGGGTAAGCGGCCTCTGGTGAGGTCTGCGGTGGTGGGCAGGGCGTGATCCCTGAGTGTGGAGGAAGACTCTCTGAGCTGTTGACAGAGGGGAGCTCTGGAAAACAACTCTTTTTTTCTGGGGCAGAGGGACAACCAGGGAGTTATTACAGGGTCCCGGCTGCAAAATCCCCACAAACTGGCTTTGAGAACCACAGAGGAGCAGGATCTGAGCACAGCCTAGAGAGGTCCTATGCTTTGTCTCAGAGATCAATTCCGAAACATCTGCCACACAGTGGATGACACAAATTGACTCTCACATAAAAAAAAAAAGAATAAAGAGATTAAAACACCAACAGGGGAACACAGGGAACTCGGGGGTAAAGACTAAAAATGGCAACAGATAAGTACTTATCAATAACAACTTTAAGTGTAAACGGATTAAATGCTCCAATCAAAAGACATAGGGTAACCGATTGGATAAGAAAACATGACCCATATATCTGCTGTCTGCAAGAAACCCACCTCAGGAAAAGAGATGCACACAGATTGAGGGTGAAGGGATGGAAGATGGTATTTCAGGCAAATGAAAATGAAAAAAAAAAAAGA
>PVJN01062339.1:0-11043 GCA_004026805.1 Lasiurus borealis | reverse complement strand
GGAGGGGAAGGGAGGGAGAAGGGGTGAGGGAGGAGGAAAAAGGGGAGAGTGGGGAGGGCGGGGCGGCGGCGGCGGCGGCGGCGCAGCGGCCACTTGGCTCGGGCCGCGCCGCTCGGAGGCCGCGGGGCGGGAGCGGCAGCGCAGCAGCGCACGCGGCGGAGGCGGAGGACGGGGTCCCGGCTGGGAGCGCCCTGCCCGGCCCGGCCCGGCCCGGCGGCACCGACCCAGGTACCGGGGAGCGGGAGGGAGCGGGAGGGGCCGGGGGGGCGCGGGGCGCGGGCTGCGGGGAGGAGGACGGGCTGGGGGCTGCGGGGGACCTCGCGCCCGGCGGCGGGACGTCCCCGCGGGGACCGGGGCGGGACCTGTTGGCCACGGGGCGCGGGGCGCGGGGGGAGCCGGAGGGGGACGCGGGGGGACGGGGGCTCCTCCTCGAGGTGGGGACGCGGCGCCCGGCCCCGCGCGGAGCCCCCTCAGGAGGCGGCGGGGGCGGCGGGGGCGGCGGGGGCGCGGGGCGGGCGGGCGGGCGGGAAGGAGGGAAACTTCTCCCCTTTGTTGGCGGCGCGCGGGGCGCGGGGCGCGGGGGGCGCTGGAAGCGCGGGCGCGGCGCGAGGAGGAGGCCGGGCTCCCGGGGGGCGGCGCCCGCGGGGTCCCCTCTGGCTGGGGGGCGGGGGATGGGGGGTCCCCGTAGCTGCTCCGCTTGGGGTCCCCCTGGCTGCCCCTCTGGCTGGAGCGGGCGCACCGCGGGCGCGAGGGAGCGGAGAGGGGACCCCGGTTTCCCGCTCCGCCGCCCGGGCCCCACCCCCTCTCCCCGGGGCCGCCTCCGCCCCGGACCGGACCCCGCGCCCCCTCGGGGCTCCGCGCACTGGGCCGCGCCTCTCGGGCTGCGTTTTCGCCGCGGAAACGGGGACCTGGCCGCGCGGGGAGGGAGGTGCGGACACGCCTCGAGGAGGAGGCCGGTCCGGAGGGCGCGGTCCCGGTCCGGTTCCGCTGCCGCCGCCCCGGGCCCGTGTCCACCGGAGCCGCGGGACACGGCCCTGCGCTGGCCCCGGGGGCGCTGCTGGGGGGGGCCCGCGCTGCAAAGAGGAGCCTGAGCGGAGCCCGAGGACGAAGTTTGCGGGGCGTCGCTGCCCGCGGGACCGGCAGGCGGCGCGCGCGGGCGGGGAGCGGGGTCCGGCACCCCGGGGGGTTGGGGGTGTTTGGGGGTGAAGGGGAGGAGGCCAGGGCGCGGGGAGCGGCTGGGAGAGAGGGGGCCCCGGACCGGGCGGAGGTCTCCCCGCCTCTGCGCCCCCGGCCGTCCTCCTCCTCTGTCCGCACCTCCTCCTTCTCCAAAGCAGCGGTTCTCAACCTGTGGGTCGCGACCCTTTGGGGGTGGAACGACCCTTTCACAGGGGTCGCCTGAGACCATCGGAAAACACCTATTTCCCATGGTCTTAGGCACCAACACACCGCTCCTCGGTGCAGCAAAGTGTAGCCATGTCGTTTACTGTTGTCCTAGGAAGACTGTTGCCCCTGCTACACCACGATTCAAGACAAAAAATTTCATTTATTTGTCATTAGAAATAAATATTTCACAATACATAATGACATACTGTTTTTGTGATGAATCCCTATGCTTTCATGATGTTCCATTTGTAACAAGGAAAATACATCCTGCCTATCAGATATTTCCATGACAGTTCATCACAGTAGCAAGATGACAGTGATGAAGTAGCAATGAAAATAATCTTATGGTTGGGGGTCACCACCACGTGAAGAACTGTATTAAAGGGTTGCAGTATTAGAGAGGTTGAGAACCGCTGCTCCAAAGTGGCCTGTGGCCCCGCTGCCCGGTTCCCGGTTCTTGGGACGGACCGGCCAGTGGCCAGTGGCCAGTGGCTCAGCCCAGGGAGCCCGCTGGGAGCCGGCCTGAAGGAGAAGGGGAGCTTTGCCGCTCCTCGGAGGAGCTGTGGGTGTGCTGGGGCCACACATGGCATTTCTTCTGCAGCGAGCCTGGTGCAGTGACTGAGGCCGCCTTTTGGGCAAAAAAAAAAAAAAAAAAGAGAGAAACTAAACAGCTCAGCCGGCCTGGCTCAGGGTTTGTTGAGTGTTGACCTGTGAACCAGGAGGTCGGGGGTTCGATTCCCGCTCAGAGCCCAGGCCCAGGCGGCGGGCTCCATCCCCAGGGTGGGGCATGCAGGAGGCAGCCCGTCCCTGCTTCTCTCTCCCATGGATGTGGCATCTCTCTCTCTCTCCCCCTTCCTCTCTGAAATGGATGGAAATGTGAATTGTTTAAAAGCAGACCGGACACGGGGTGTGCTGGGACATGGGGGCTGTGGGCAGCCGGTGCAGTGGCTCCTGTGGGTTGTGGCCGGAACTGGAACGGACCGGCCCAGACCGGTGTGGGAGCCCCGTTTGCTGAGGAGCCCAGTTTGCAGAGGCTCACACTTTGTTGCCGTTTGCCGCCTCAGCAGGGACTGGGCTTTGCTGAAACTTCCCTTGCTGACCTTGATCTTCTTTGTCTGCCTGGCCAGCGAGAGCCGCAGACCGACCTGAGCCTGAGCAGATGGTTTCTCTCTAAAGCAGCGGTTCTCAACCTGCAGGTCGCGAACTCTTTGGGGGTCCATCGACCCCGTCACAGGGGTCGCCTAAGACCATCAGAAAACACAGATATTTACGTTACGATTCACAACAGCAGCAAAGTGACAGTGATGAAGTAGCCACGGAAATAATTGTATGGTTGGGGGTCATCACCCCATGGGGAGCTGTCTTAAAGGGTTGCGGCCTTAGGAAGGTGGAGAACCGCTGCCCTGAAGGGAGTAACTGAGGGAGGAGCCCTCCCCTGCCTGGCGCGGGTCTGGGTCTCGGAACGGCGGTGGAAAGCCGTGCCCGGCATGTGTCTGTGGTGGTGGGCAGGGATCCTCAGGCCTGGATCTGCTGGCTCTCCACCTGCAGGGGTGCCCTCCCGGGGTCTCAGTGTCCCCAAACACGGGGCCCGCGCTCCAGGGCAGCCGGGGCTTGGAGCCTCTCTGCAGTTCAGATCCTTCTATGGCAGCGGTTCTCAACCCGTGGGTCACGACCCCTTTGGGGGTCGAACGACCCTTTCACAGGGGTCGCCTAAGACCATCGGAAAATGCAGATATTGACATCATGATGCATCGCAGTAGCAACATGTCATGGTTGGGGGTCACCACCCCATGAGGAGCTGTATGCAAGGGTCGCGGCCTTAGGAAGGTTGAGAACCGCTGTTCTATGGAGTCAAACGGCCTGTCCGTTTTGGGGACAGGTCCACTCTCGGGGGGCGGGGGGACTTGGGTAGGAAGGGTGTTAATTAAGCACACAACGCCGCTCGCGTCTCCTCTGGACGGTGAGCCTGCGACTGTGCATCCCCGAGAGGGGTGCCTGCACGTCAGTCACCCTGGCAACGTGCCGGCCTGTGGTCTCCGTGTGGCCGCTCGAAAAGTAAAGAAACCGCCCTTCCCGTGGTCACCAGCCCCGCGTGAGCGTGGAGCAGGCGGGATGCTGGCCACAGGGCTTCAGGCTCAGCAGTCGGCGTCTCGGACTCGGTCGGTTCACGTGACATGCCAGAGAGCACGTGTAGGTAGCCTTTCCATGCAGAGCACACGTAAGACACACATGTCTGCTGTTAACATACAGAAAGCAGCACGGCTCTTGCGTGCCGACCGTGGCCGCCGCGCGATGGGGCCGGAGGGGCCTGCGTGTGGAGTGGGAGCCCCTCGCTGGGCGAGCCGGTGCCCGGTGAAAGCTGAGTCACCCTCGCCGCCGGAAAGGAGCCGTCAGCACATTCCTCGGTCCGTGTTTCGTGCTGTGCTGATCCCCGGCACCCCTTCTGAGTCCGGCTCCATCCCGTCTTTTATTTATTTATTTTTATTTTTTTTGAGATGCTCACGGATAGGTTGGCAGAGTGTGGCTCTGTCCCCAGGAACCGCGCGCGAGGGATGAAAACACATTTTGTATGCGATGCTGGGCCGACGTGCTTTTTGCAGGGGCCGTTCTCACAGACTTCCTGAGGAATGTGAGGGTGGAGCTAGGAGCCGTGTGCGGACTGCGGCCTGTTCTGAAGGAATTCCCTCGCTTCCCATAGCAGTGTCGGCAGGGTGAAAAATGTGGCTCGATCCGGACAGGGTGCTCATTTCACCAGCAGCGTGCCAGGGGCTGGCGGGTCTGACCGGTCTGACCCTGTCCGCTGCCTTAATGCCCTTGGAGGTCAGGAGATTTTGACGCGTTCCTCTGGGAGATTAAATAGGTCCCAACTGGAAGGGGGAACATGGTATGGACTTTGAAAGGAGAAATCTCGTTTTTCTTTCCAGCAGGGGAGACAGGAAAGGGAAATCAGGCCTTTATTTATTTATTTTATTAAACTACTGTATATATTTTATTGAGTTTTCACAGAGAGGAAGGGAGAGGGATAGAAAGCCAGAAACATCGATGAGAGAGAGACATCCATCAGCCGCCTCCTGCACGCTCCCGACTGGGGCTGTGCCCGAAACCAAGGTATATATATGCCTTTGACCGGAATCGAACCCGGGACCTTTCAGTCCGCAGGCCGACGCTCCATCCACTGAGCCGCACCGGTTTCGGCAGGCCTTTATTTTTATAAATCATGGTTACTAGTCCTTGTTCCACAGTTAGGTTAGAAGAAAACGGTGTTTATCCTTTTTATATTATTTATTTAATTTAATTTAATTTATTTTATTTTATTTTTTTACTTTTTATTTTTCTAAAGGCTCAGTTCTGGGCCAGTTTTACGTCTGCTCTCTGCCCAGATGTTCCCGGCTCCCCTCGCGATGCTCACCACGCGGGGTTCTCTTCCCCGGGGAGACAGCCTGTTGTCCCCATCATCACACCATTTTCTTCAGAAGAATGGGGTTCTGGTAAACCGGGGGTGGGGTAGTGTGTCCCTCAGGATGGCGTTGGGGAGGCCGCCCCCCTTTGCTCACAGGACACGGACTCGCAGGTGAATTTACGGCGCAGTGGCGAGGGCCGCTCTGTGAGGCACCACCTTGCAGAGATGGCGCCTTGCTGAAGGAGTGTTCAAGGACACTCACTGCGCAGGGGTTTCTGGAATGCGACGCCCCTTGGGGCCTGCCTAGGGGGCGGGCGGCCTTTCTCTCTCCTGTTGGTGCTGGTGATAACGGGGTGTGGACGTCACAGATAACAGGATGGGGACAGAAGCACACACTTCCTGGTGCCCGGCCTTCCGAGAGGAGGTCCCCAATAGAACTTAAGAAACGTGCACCTGCTTGCCGAGACCGGTGTGTCTCAGTGAATAGAGCGTCGGCCTGGGGACTGAGGGGTCCCAGGTTCGATTCCGGTTGGGGGCATGGACCTTGGTGGCGGGCACATCTCCAGTAGGGGGGTGCAGGAGGCGGCTGATCGATGTCTCTCTCTCATCGATGTTTCTAGCTCTCTGTCCCTCTCCCTTCCTCTCTGTGAAAAATCAATAAAATATGTAAGAAATGCACCTGCTTTCTGTGGCTCCTCCCTCTCCTCCTCCTCCTCCTCCTTTTCCTCCTCCTCCTGCTCTTCCTCCTCCTCCTCCTTCTCCTCCTCCTCCTTTTCCTTCTCCTCCCCTCTCTTCTCCGTCTTTCCATGAGTGCCTCTCTGCCTGCCTTTCTCTATGTGTGGTAGGTACATTTTCCGTCAAGGAAAGTAGCTTCCGTGAATTGCTATGTCTGAGCCCATTTTAACCATTTGTGTAAAGTGTTTTCCAGATTACCGTTGCTAGAGACCTGTGGCTCTTCTTCTTCTTCTTCTTCTTCTTCTTCTTCTTCTTCTTCTTCTTCTTCTTCTTCTTCTTCCTCTTCCTCTTCCTCCTCCTCTTCCTCTTCCTCCTCCTCTCCTTCCTCTCCTTCCTCTTCTTCTTCCTCCTCTCCTTCCTCTCCTTCCTTTTCTTCCTCCTCTTCTCCTAACAATATGGGATATGTAGGTTTTTAATGATACGTGTGCAAGTTGAAGAAGTGGTGGGAGAGATCTGGGACCCGCCTTCTGGGTTCTTGGCTCTGGGGTGACAGGCAGGAGTATATGGGGGAGGAACAGATGTGACTGTCAGGTCCCCGGGCTGCTCTCGCCTTCAGGAGGATTTCAGGGAATGTAAATGTGGCCAGCACTGCCAGCAAAGCGCAGACCAATGGTTTGGGCTCGGTCCGATCTCTGGTTGAAACGATGATGGTCGTTTACAGGGCTGATCAGCTGCTGGTGGAGAGGTTTGGTGGAATAAAATATCGGAGCACCAAGCCGAAACCGGTGTGGCTCAGTGGATAGAGCGTCGGCCTGCGGACTGAAGGTCCCAGGTTCGATTCTGGTCAAGGGCACGTACCTTGGTGGCGGGCACATCCCCAGTGGGAGGCATGCAGGAGGCGGCTGATGGATGTCTCTCTCCCATCGATGTTTCTAACTCTCTATCCCTCTCCCTTCCTCTCTGTAAAAAAAAAAAAAAAAAATCCATAAAATATATAAAAAAAAATACTAGAGCACCAACAGCTTGTAGGCTGAATCATTAAGGATTGGGCTGTGTTAACACTTTCCCACAGTTATGCAATATTTTATCAAATGATAGCTCAGCCCTTTCCCAGCTTGCATTTTCATGGAGGCAGCATCTTGGTTACAAAACACGAGACAGGTTGGCAGTGAGCAAACTGCACCTGCCTGTGGATGGGGACCCCCACCCCCGTCCTACGAGAGGGAGTGGAGACTGGAGGTTCAGAGGGGGAGGGGAGCCGAGGTAAGACCTTCTGAGGGAGGTCTGAGGGTGCCTCCGGGGGTCCAGGGGTCACAGCGGGGGGCAGGAGCAGAGGCGGAGTAAACAGCTTCGCCCTCCACCCCCCCCCCTTCCCCCAAGATAGTCCAAGAGGTTCTTTCTCTCTGATAAAGTTGTCTGGGCCCCTCACTTAAAAATATATTTTATTGATTTTCCACAGAGAGGAAGGGAGAGGGATAGAGAGCTAGAAACATTGATAAGAGAGAGCAACATCCATGAGCTGCCTTCTGCACACCCTCCACTGGGGATGTGCCTGCAACCCACGTCCATGCCCTTGACCGGAATCCAACCTGGGACCCTTCAGTCCGCAGGCTGACGCTCTATCCACTGAGCCACACCTGTTTCGGCTGGGCCCCTCTTTCAGAGTATGTGGCCTCTTCCCTGAGATAGTGCAGGGGGCTCTCTCTGATAATGTCTCGGCCCCTCATTTAAAAATATAGTTTATTGATTTCTACAGAGAGGGAGAGGGACAGAGAGCTAGAAACATCGATGAGAGAGAGACATCCATCAGCCGCCTCCTGCACGCCCCCCACTGGGGATGTGCCCGCCACCAGGATACATGCTCTTGACCGGAATCAAACCCGGGACCTTCCAGTCCGCAGGCCGACGCTCTATCCACTGAGCCACACTGGTTTGGGCTGGACCCCTCATTCAGAGTCTCCGGGCTCCGCCCTGAGATAGTGCAGGAGGCTCTCTCTGAGAATGCGGTCTCGCCCCTCATTCAGAGTCTTCCCGGAGATAAAGCCGGGCAGGTGTTTCTCTCGGGCCCGAAGCTGAAAGGACCCCTTGCCCGTAGCCCGGAGAGTCTGCCCACCACACCCAGCAGCTCCCCTCTAGGTGAGGAGCTCCAACCCCAGCACACCCTCCCCAGTCCCTCACCCTGGGCCATTTTGCTTTTCTTTCTTTTTTTAAAAATATATTTTATTTATTTTTTTACAGAGAGGAAGGGAGAGGGATAGAAAGTCAGAAACATCGATGAGAGAGAGAGACATCCATCAGCCGCCTCCTGTACGCCCCACAGTGGAGATGTGCCCACAAGCAAGGCACATGCCCCCGGCTGGAATCAAAGCTAGGACCCTTCAGTCCGCAGGCCGATGCTCTTTCCACTGAGCCACACCGGTCTCGGCCATTTTGCTTTTCTGAATAGAGCCACAGGCCCATGTGGGTGCGTGCGTGCGACCGGCCGGCTTATAAGGCCCCTTGAAGCGGTGGCTCCGTGGAAGGCGTGCTTTCCTGCCATTGTATGGCCGCTTCTTGCCTTTATAAGCTGTGGCCGTCGCCCCGTTTCCTGGAACCCCACCCGCAGGCCCTCCAAGAATTCCGGAGAATGTAAACTTGGCTGCACTGCCCGCCAGGAGCGGGTCCACGGTGTGGGCGGGGCCGCTCTCCGGTGGAAACGGTGAGGGTGGGCTACAGGCCGGACGGACGGCTGCCGGTGGAGCGGTTTGGTGGCGGTGAATACGATACCAGTACACCCGCCTCCTGGATGGACTCCGAATCCTTCAGGACCGGCCTGTGTTGACACTCTCACACTGTTATGCAATTTTTTTTTTTCCAAACGATAGCTCAGCCCTTTTCTCCGCTTGCATTTTTACACGGAGACAGCATCTTTGCTTTTAAAAAAAGAGCAGATGGAGCCATCTGCAACCGAGGCAGCAACGCTCCGAGTTTGGGGCAATTAAGAAGTGGATCTAAGACAAACATAATGTGGTCCTCTCCTCTTTGTTCTCGCTGGTCTCTTTGCAGCCTTTCTGGGAGGGAGGGAGGGAGGGAGGGCCGGGCTGGGCCGTCAGATTTCTAACAGCCCCGGTTCCTCCACCCAGATTTCCCCGGGGCGGGCGAGCACCCAGGCTGGCCATGCTGATAAGGGCGTCGGTGAAGGAGACGGAGCCCTTTGCGAGGGTTTTAAAAAAGGTCGACGTGAAGGTCTGTCTCCGAGCGCCGCTCCGGCTGTGTCTGCCACGGAGACACCGAGGCCAGTGAGCTCCGGGTTTGCAGGGTTTGGCTGCTGGTGGAAGTGTCCTCCCGCCTCCTGGAGGTCCTGCCTCTGAATCAGAGAAATTTCCAACACAAAGGCCGGCCACTCGCCGATGCTGGCAGGGCACGCCCGCAGGGCACCGCCTGATGCTGGGTTCGCAGGACATTGTGAAACCACATTAATCTCAGAGAGCCCAGTGCGGAGAGGATGCGCTCGGCTCTCGCAGGGCAGTCCGGCCGCACGCAGTTTGGGGAAGTGTGGAGGACGCCCGCTGGTGGACTGAGCCCTCTTTTTTTTTTTTTAATATATTTTATTGATTTTTTTACAGAGAGGAAAGGAAGTTGGAGGGATAGAGAGCTAGAAACATCGATGAGAGAGAGACATCCTTTAGAAAGGATCACAGACAATATTGGCAACAGAATCATCCTTTTTCTAAAAAAATATATATATATATTTTTGATAAAATATAAATATAACCTGGAGGGAGCTGCTGGGTGTGCTAGGCAGACTCTCTGGGCTACAGGCAAGGGGTCCTTTCAGCTTCGGGCCCGAGAGAAACTCCTGCCCCACTTTATCTCCGGGAAGACTCTGAATGAGGGGGCGAGACCGCATTCTCAGAGAGAGCCTCCTGCACTATCTCAGGGCGGAGGCCGGAGACTCTGAATGAGGGGCCCGGCCCAAACCGGTGTGGCTCAGTGGATAGAGCGTCGGCCTGTGGACTGGAAGGTCCCAGGTTCGAGAGAGACATCGACCAGCCGCCTCCTGCACACCCCACACTGGAGTTGTGCCTGCCACCAAGGGACATGCCCTTGACCGGAATGGAACCTGGGACCTTTCAGTCCGCAGGCTGACGCTCTATCCGCTGAGCCACCCCGGTTCCGGCTGAGCCGTCTTTGAAATCCTCCAGTTGCCACCGGGAGTGGCCGAGCCCTGTGGACACAGCAGAGCGGGCGCTGTTTTGAGACGCTGGGCGTTAGGATTTCGGTTGTGGTGCCTCCACTGGGGATGTGCCTGCAACCAAGGTCTATGCCCTTGACCGGAATCGAACCCGGGACCTTTCAGTCTGCAGGCCGACACTCTACCCACTGAGCCACACCGGCTTCGGCCACAGACACTGTTTCCCAGGGAGACTCACCAACGTGGGGACTGGGACCATTTTTTTTTTATGTGCCATTTCCACCAATTTCAGAGGAGAGAGGGATCGAACACTCCGAGATGGGAGAGGATCCTGGATCGGCCGCTTCCCGCACGCCCCCTCCTGGGGAGCCAGCCCGGAACCCGGGGCCTGCGCCCTGACCAGGAACAGGAGAACCGTGACCTCCCGGCTCGACCACTGGGCCACACGGGCCAGGCTGTCTTCAGTGGGTGATCAGCATCACGAGGCATTGCTCGCTCAGATAAGGTCAGCAGCTCGAACCCTGTTAGTTCTCTTTCAGAAACTGCCCTCTTTTTCCTCCCGTTTCCCTTTCCCCTTGAACCTGGATGGGAAACAGTAACATCGTCACTTGCATAAACACCTCATTGCGTTTAGTTCCTTTCCAGTGTTGACTGTAGGGACACACACGCACACACACACACACACACACACACACACACACACGTGTGCACCCACGCACGAACAATTCTCCGAATGGCACTTGTCACCTTCTAGATAGAAGCTGCGGATGTTTGTGGTCAGGCCTCCGTGCTCCGGCTGCGCATGTTTTGAAATATTATCTGTGCGTTTATCCCTCGTTTGAAAACATGCAAATCATTACCCCTGCTGCAAGATGTCGTTTTTGTCTGTGGAGGCGTCTGTGGATGTGTAGCTGTAGCTCGAGCTTTTTTTTTTTTTTTTTAATATTTTACTGATTTTTCACAGAGAGGAAGGGAGAGGAATAGTTAGAAACATCGATGAGAGAGAGACGTCGATCAGCTGCCTCCTGCACCCCGCCCCAATGGGGATGTGCCAGCCACCCAGGCACATGCCCTTGACCGGAATCGAACCTTCAATCCGCAGGCCGACGCTCTATCCACTGAGCCGCACCGGTTTCGGTTGTATCTCAAGCTTTTAACATACACTTTAATGACCGGGGGGACTGGTTGCTGAGGCGCCTGGTTCCCGGGTCCAGCCGTGGTTCTGGGGTACGGGAGCGGGCGTGGAGTGGGCGAGGCGAGCTCAGTGCACGCAGGACGGAGCCCCGGAGAGGGAGGAGAGAGGGCTCACAGACGTAGTGACCACAGGGGCCACCCGGCAGGCTTGCAGGGCCTGGGGGGAGGGGAGGAGGCCGAGCCTGTAAGGAGGAGAAGCGGGGACCGGGGGAGGGGG
>PVJN01062338.1:0-11043 GCA_004026805.1 Lasiurus borealis | reverse complement strand
CCTGGATTGGGGGCTTGATTCTCAGTGTAGAGTGTGCAGGAAGCAGCCGATCAGAGATTCTCTCTTATCACCGATACTGCTATCTCTTTCCCTCTCTTTCTCTCCAAAATCAATAAAAACATATAATAAAAAACTCCTACAAAAAAACCCTGTAACTAGCAGGGAAGAAAACTTGTTTAAGCTAAGAGAATCTTCAAGTCTATGGGGAAAAAAATCTTCCTTACTGCTGAAACTCTAGAAGCAACCACAGACAAGGATGCCAGCTAGCACCACTTCTACTCAACAAAGTTCTAGCCTGATGGCTAAACAGAAAAATAAAGTTATAGACATTTAAAAAGTGTTATTTGTGAAGGGTACCTTTATCCACGTAAAAATCTAAGAGAACCTGCTGAAACCAGTTTGGCTCAGTGGATAGAGCATCGGTCTGCGGACTAAAAGGTCCCAGGTTCGATTCCAGTCAAGGGCATTGTACCTTGGTTGCAGGCACGTTTCCAGTGTGGGGCTTGCAGGAAGTAGCTGATCGATGTCTCTCTCTCATTGATATTTTTAACTCTCTATGCCTTTCCCTTCCTCTCTGTAAAAAATCAATAAAATATATTTTAAAAAATCCAAAAGACTCTAAATAGACAAGTCATTATATCTAAAAAGAGAGTTGAGCAAAATTTATCTTTTATTAAACACAGTGCATGGCTGTTCACCTGTAATAACTACTTAAAACATATTATTGATTTAAAAATCCCACTCAGAACACAACTTGGCCAGTGTGGCTCAGCTGTTTGGAGCATTGTCCTATGCACTGATGGGTTGTGCATTCAATTCCCGGTCAGGGCACATGCCTGAGTTGCAGGTTCAGTCTGTGGTTGGGGCACGTACAAAAGGCAACTGATCCTTGTTTCTCTTACATAGATGTTTCTCTCTCTCTCCCTTCCTTCCTCTCTAAAATCAATAGAACATATCCTCAGGTGAGGATTAAAAAATAAAAATCCTATTCAGAATACAAATGAACAACTCTGGGAAGAAAACTGTAAAAACTTGTTCAAGCACATAGAAGCCTTCAGAAGATAAGACTTTCTATGGAGAGAGGGACTCAGTGTTGGAATGAGGATAATTCTCCAGAAACAAAATTATAAAGTGCAATTCCTATCAAAATTTCAATATAATTTTCTGAGAACTTGCCATAAAGCTTCTGAAATTCATATAGAACAAAGGTCCAATAATAGGTATGAAAAGCGAGTAGGAAAGTTGGTCTCCTAGAATCTGGCTTCCTAGAAAGCTCCAATAGTCCGTATGGGTGCAGAAACGGGCAGAGACCAAGAAACATCATACAGAGCCCAGAAACTGCATTTGCCCACATGGAAACCTGACTCCCGATGGAACCGGTATCACAAATCATCACAGAAAAGATAATGTTCAGCAAACTCTCTGGAAAAATCAGACATCCTTGGGGGGAAATTTTTACCATTTTCCCTTGCAATCTATACAAATATTAATTCTAGATGGATTAGACTTAAATGTGAAAAAGCAAAACTTTAAAAGTTTAATAAGAAGTAATGAAGAATGTCTTTCTGAACTGTGGAGAGGCAGGGAAGGGTATCTTTTTGAAAAAACAAAAGGTATTTTTATTGATTTCAGAGAGGAAGGAAGAAGTAGAGTAATAGAAACATCTATGAAGAGAGGGAATCATTGATCGGCTCACCCGCTACTGGGGATCAAGCCTGAAACCTGGGCATGTGCCCTTAACTGGAATCGAACCCTTCAGTCCACAGGCTGACGCTCTATCCACTGAGCCAATCCGGCTAGGGCAGGGAAGGGTATCTTAAGACAGAAAAGCAGGGATCAAAAAGGAAAAGACTGATATGCTGACTCTATCCCAAATGAAAACTTCTATGCGCAAACTATACAGTGAAAAGACCTGCCATAGCCTGGGAGAAGGTATCTACAATGCAAAGAAAGGGTTCATGTGTAAAACCTACAGAAAGAAGTCCTGAATCAGTAAGAAAAAGAAAACAACAGTAGAAAAACAGAAAGAGATTTCACTGGAGCAGAAACCAAATAAACCTATGAAAAGGACGCTCAACTTCAAATGCAAATTAAAACAAGATATGATTTCAACAGCATCAGACTGACAAAAATCTAATTCTGAAAAGTGGGCACAGATTTAAGAAAACAGGTCCTTCCTAAGTGCTGGGCAGCAGTACAGCTTGTATGCCTATAGGAGAGCACCAGGAGCACAGCAAAGGTGCAGACCAGCACATCCTGTGATACAGGGTTCCCCCTCTCGGTCTAGTCTCTATGGAGACATCAGCTTATGGACACAAAGAAGCATGCTCTAGAATGTTCCCTCAGCACCACATATAAGAGAAAAATCAGAGAGCTCACTGGAGGAATGGAGAATAAATTGTAATACAGTTACTTTTGGAATATGAAGCTTCTGTGAAAATGAATGAACATCTATATGCATCAAGAGAGATAATTCTGAAATACAGAATACTGAGTGATAAATATGATATTTACATAATTTTAAAATATATATATTACAGATTATTTATGCTTATATATGTACATAATATGCATGTTAAAATGTGGGTGGAAAAGGTATCATATTTACTAGGGGACAAATAAGACTGAGATCTAAAAAGAAATTTAAATTGTATTAGAAATGTTTTTTTATACACATATACTTTAAATTATAAAACACAGCATACAGTCAACAAGTATTTACTGAATTCCTACTCTGTACCAGGCAGTATTCTAGATGCCCAGATGATTATATGAGCAAAACAGATCAAAGTTGCAAAACAGATCCAAGTTCTTATCTTCTTGAAGTTTACATTCTAATAGGTGGAAGGGGGGGAGAGACCACATAAACCCATAAATAAATATAAAATACATTTAATAATCTATAGATATCCTATCTAATAAGAGTAATATGCAAATCAACCATCACTCTGCTATAAGCCACATCCACCAGCCAATCAGGAGCAAGTATGCAAATTAACCCCAACCAAGATGGCTAAAGCCACTGAGTGAGAGGGAGGGAGGGAGGGTTGGGTTTCCCCGGAGATGGAGGAAGCCAAGCTTTGCACACACCCTGGAGGGCCCAGGCCTCCACTCAAGGCTATAAAGTTTCAATTATAGAAGATAAATAAATCCCAACAAAAATGGTGGCAGCCATGAAGCTGGAGAAAGCAGGAGGCTAGGGTTGCCCCCGGTGATGGAAGAAGCCAAGTTTCTGCAGCCCTGGCATGTCTTGACCTCCGCTTAAGGCTACAAAGTTTCAATTATAGAAGATAAATAAATCCCAACAGAAATAGCTGCAGCCAGGGAGCGAGCAAGAGGTTTGGCTACACTCCAGGCTACAAAGTTTCCACTGTAAAAGATAAATAAATCCCAGATACCAGGGCCTCGGCTTGGGTCGCCGGGAGGGTGTGGCAGGCCTGCAAACCACCACAGGTCCCTCGCTCAGGCCACCCCTCGCCCCAAGGGAACCCCCACCCTGATCCAGGACACCCTTCATGGCAAACCAGCTGGCCCTCACCTGTGCACCAGGCCTCTAGCCAATCTAATAAAAGAGTAATATGCACATTGACCATCACTCCAACATACAAAGTGACTGCCCCCCATGTGGTCAAAAGATCCTGCCCCCATGTAGACACAAGATGGCCAGCAAGGGAGGGCAGTTGGCAGGAACCAGGCCTCCAAGGGAGGGCAGTTGGTGGTGATCAAGTCTGCAGGGGAGAGCAGTTAGGGGTGACCAGGTTGGCAGAGGAGGGAAGTTGGAGATGACCGGGCCTGCAGGGAAGGGCAGTTGGGGGGGGGGACCCAGGCCTATAGGGGAGGGCAGATAGGGGTGACCAGGCCCACAAGGGAGGGCAGTTAGAAGCAAACAGGCTGGCAGAGGAGTAGTTAGGCATCAATCAGGCTGGCAGGGGAGTGGTTAGGGGCAATCAAGAAGGCAGGCAGGTGAGCAGCTGGGAGCCAGCAGTTCTAGATTGTGAGAGGGATGTCTGACTGCCCATGTAGGGGTCCCAGATTAGAGAGGGAGCAGGCTGGGTTGAAGGACACCCCCCAACACGTGCATGAATTTCGTGCACTGGGCCACTAGTTTTCATATAAAAACTAGTCTAAACAGAATAGTTTAGAAGGTGGCAATTTGGCCTTCATGGGTCACACCTGGTCAACCTCTGGACTACTGAATGAAAGGACAGAGGAGACATGCCAACTGTGCTCTGAATCCTGGTGAGAAATGATGAGCACTTGGGGCTTTCTCCAGCCACATATGGCTGCTAGGGAGCTGGTGCAGAATGGCAGATTGGTTAAACCAGGATTATGGTTTTGCCAGATGAATGTAAGGAACTAGAGAGGGGTGAGGAAGCTGAGGATATATGCAAGGAAATGATGATGATAGGCCCAGAACCCAAGATGGATGAAGACAGAAATGCTGCCAGGTGGGCAGTGAAAAGGCAGCAGGCCCAGAGGCTCTTGGGAGTTGGACTGAGAGTGTGCTGAGATTGAGGTGATGGGAGAGAGATCCTGCTGTCACCAAGTCAGGGAAATGACTACGGGGTGGGTGGCAGAGGGAGTGCACGTTGGGGGGCTAAGGAACAGAGATGCCAGGTGCTCAAAGGACCACCCTCATGAGAATGCCATTGCATGAGGGAGGTCTGCAAAAGGCAGTGGAGACAGGAAGCATGTAATTCAAGGGGGCGGGGGAAAGCCTGGTACAGAGTAGTCCTTGCCAAGCCAGGGGTGGAGGGATGTAGGAAAGGGGAAGCTGCAGAGGACACCATGCCCCCAGGGACCCAGGTCTTATTTGAGGCAGGGACACACAGAAAGAGCCTGAGGGTTGGAGGTCTTGCTGAGGACCAAGTTCCACAAAGCACAGCTGAGTTAGAGCTGAAGATAAGTTGGAGAGGAGGTCTGACAGACATAAGTGAGTGGGGTCTGGCCTTGGACAGGGGCAAGTGGGGATTAAGGCCATACATAATTCTCGATGACATGCTCAAGGCATTAAATAGTGGTCAGGGCATGTGGGGGATTTACCAGCAGCCCACCATAGTCCCAGGTCTCCTTTCACTCTTATTAACGATGCTATAGAAACCATTCATGTTATAAATGTAATAAAACAAGCCCACTGTGAACCTCCCATCCAGACTAAGAAACTCTAAGATCCTGTCATAACCTTCTTTCTGTCATTTTATCCTCTAGCTTTAAGGCCATCCTAGGCACCTAAACAGGTGAATGCTCTGACCAATGACAATGTAGTTGGCTCTTTAGACCATCTGCCCTTGGAAAAGTGGAAGTGTAGTTGCGATGAAACAGCAAACACAGCAGACACATTTCAGTCACCACAAATTACACACAATAAGTCTCTTGAGTAACCCAGGTGAAGGGAAGAAAGAGAAGCCCAGGCACGGGGGAAAGATGAGGAGGAAGCAGGTCTCCCTGGTCAAAGGACAGATGGTCATTTATCCCACAGCCCCACCAGGCTTCACTTCAGTCATGTGGCTTGACTCACACATCCACCTGTCCTTCCCTTAACTTTCAAAGGTGCTGACTGGCTCCAGGAAAATCTGAGACAGTGATACCTGGTATTCAGATTCTCCTTAAATCAATCTGTGTTTCTAAATCATAGCAAATGTGTGGTTAATATGTGGCTAATGGGTTAATGTTCTGTGACAACTAATGAATTTCAATGAGATGTGGTTCTTGGATGGAGGAGAGGCTGACTCTTCATGAAACTAAATGTTGTTTTTAATAGACGCCTACCTTCCCTATTAATGTCCTTCTTTCACTAATTCAGTGCCACTGGTTCTGTTTCTTTCCTAAAAGTCTGGGTTTGCTGTCCATTTCCACGCTTGGACATATTCCCGAGTGTTAGCTGAATAGGGTATAGGTCATAACTCAACTACAAAACAAAACTTAAAAGGCCATGCCCTCTCTGGTCCCTTACTCCTGTTCCCACAAGATTGCCTGGTATCTCCCTGGCCCCCGCCTAGCTCCTCACCTGGACTCGGGTCCACAGGAACATCTGGAACTTTGGGGGCTGTGCGGCGCCAGCCACACGGCTCCTTCCCTTGCTCAGCCTGGGAGAGGACCTCGGGTTTGGAGATAGCGTAGTCTGAGGAAAGACATAAAGGTTAGCTTTTGCCACGTGGTTCCATTCAGAGCTGGGGATAGGCAATCTGGGAAATCCAGAATGGCCAAGAAACTAAATTTCCTGATTGATACAGAGTAGTATTCTCAACCACAGGCAATTCTATCCCCAGGGAGACATTTTTAGTTGTCAGGACTGAGGGCTGGAGGAGAGGTGCACCTTGTAAATGGAGGTCAGGATGCTGCTGCCCCTGACCTCAAATGCCCCAGTGCCTAGGTGAAGAAACTCTGGTATAAGTATCTACATTAAGAAATGATACATTTTTTTGCAAACTGAAATATAACATCATGCCTTCACCTGCTCCATCCTCACTAAGGATGCTCACTGCCTCGGGATCTGAGGTCACAGAAACATCTCGAGAAGAAATAAACCCAGGAAGAGAGAGCCCAGCCCTTCTGGGGTATCACATGAGGAGAGTGGCAGTAGCCCCAGGGTCTGTGGGAGCAAAGTCTTGAGCATGAAGACAGCACAGGCTGCAAGAAGCATGGTCTGCTCACATTCTCCACTGACCCAGAGGAGTGTCACAATCAAGGCCACATTTCTCAGTAACAGAAAGCCTTTCTCAAATGTGAGTGGATTAGACCCTGGAGCTCAGTGGTAGACGCCTTCTCTAAGCCTCAGTAGGGGGATAGAAACAGCCATGCTCCACCCCTGGTTAGGGGAGGGGCCACCCCACCTCAGTCTGGTATCCTGTGAATTTTGCCAGATGGAAGAGACCTTACAACTCAGTTATCCAGCACTCATCTTTAGGACAAAGAGAGATAAATCTTTGCATGGTCAAAGTTTCCAGTAACTTATATATCCTTGTGATAAAACCCACCAACATGAAAAGAGCAATCTAAGGACTCCCCCAAATAATACTGAACAGAGAAATGACTATCAGGCCTTACCCAGGGAAACCAGTGTCTCGTAGTTGCCCCTCATCACATGCTTGTACAACTCCTTCTGCCATTCATCCAACTGCTCGGAGAAATAGACAGCCATGTCATCAAAAGTCATGGGCATCTGGAACCACAGGTATCATACACACCCACCCACGTTTATAGGCACAGCCCTGAGGGTTGTCCCATCCCAGGTGCCCAGGTTACCTTGGGAGCTTCCCCTTTACTGCCTGGAGGCAGCCGCAGGACCCAGAAGTTTCTATTCCTCAGCAGGTTCTCCATGTTCTCCAGCCGCCTCTGCAGCAGCCCGTACTCCTGCAGCAGGGTCCCCAGCACGGCCCACTTGCCCTCCAGCTGGTTCCCGAACTCCAAAGTCGTCTTCTCACAGTCAGCCAACTTCTTCTCGGCCATCCCTGTTCGCCCTTCTAGGGAGTGCAAGCGGGCAGCCTGCGATTCGATCTTCCTCTCCATTGCCTGAATGGTAGCTGCCATTGTCCAGGGAGAAATCTTCCAGAAACAAAGAGAGACCAGCAATGATCATTCTACCAGTCATGTTCTGTGAGCCCAGCTGCCTTAGATGTGAGGGAGCTGGAATAGGAGTGGGAACCCATATGTGAAAAGTGGAGATGCCCTGGGCCACATGCCAGGTTTCAGTCTAATGATCACCTCCTCTGGGTGTCTTATACATCACCCAAGTCTGGGTCGCTGCTGTCCCTTCAGGCCTCTACAGCATGCCATGCAGACCCTTATGGTGGCATTCACTGCCCTATTGTTATCTCTGCACCTTCCTGTTTGACCTCTGAAGGCTGCACAGACCCTTTTAACAGCATGGTGTATGGCCTGCAGCAGGCGCCCAGTGCAATTCTGCTAAACAAACGATGACTGAGCACTGCTGGGTGTTTTAGTGGAGAAATGGTAAACTACAGGTTTACTAGAGGCCAGCCAGCACTTCCCATCATAATCACACAAGAACCTCTACTGATGATGACCTAGCAAAAAAACCCCAGCCGGTTCACTGAAATAGCACAAACTAGAGTGCTGCTCAACTGCTTTTTTTTTAAAGCAGCTTGTGTCTCTTTTTAATAAACATAAAAATCTAATGGTTATTTTGACTCACAGGACAATCTGATTTGGTTCCCTACCCAGTTACCACCACCCCCTCTTCCCCCAAATTAAAAATCACCGCCCTAACCGGTTTGGCTCAGTGGATAGAGCATCAGCCTGCAGACTGAAAAGTGCCCAGTTCGATTCCGGTTGGGAGCCAGTACCTTGGTTGCGGACACATCCCCGGTGGGGAGTGTGCAGGAGGCAGCTGATCGATGTTTCTCTCTATTCCTCTCTTCCTCCCTGTAAAAAAAATCAATAAAATATATATTTTTAAAAATCGCTGTTGCAAATCTCCCCAGCAAAGTTAGGCTTTTTGCTATAACACAAGTCCCCTTGATAGTCTGACTTTTTCTTTTACTATTCCTACTTCTCCCAAGAGAATTATGGTCTTAGACATTCTTTTTTATGTGTGTCTCAGACACTCTTATAGCTGCTCCAGGCTGTGTCACACGTTACAGACTGGAGGGGAAGGTAAACAATGCCATTAGGTTTGACTTTGGCAAGTGCAGCAACATCCCACAGACATGGAGCTTCCCCATGCAGTTGACTTTCCTGTCTCTGGGAAGTTCATAGAGTGGGTTGATTCACTGACAGTTGACACTGAGGAAAGGGCAGATTTTGCTTTAGGTGGCGACTGGACCACCTGACTCACCCACATGTCAGAGTGGGGGGGGGGTATCCTCAGTATTCATGCCTCTTCCTGGTGTGCCTATTGCCCGAGGACCCACAGTACCTTACAACATTCTGGAAATTAGTCCTAAGCAAATGGTGACTATTTGCAAAATAAAGAGACTACTAGGAATCAGTGTGGATTCACGTAGAGAAAGTCACTGAGCACCTGAACATGGGTGGAAACCTCAGAAAACAGTGACAGGAGAGTTTGAGCAGAGGCCCGAGAACCTGGCTGTTTGCAGGGGGGGGGCTGGACCAGATGACCTCTGACCTGAAAAAGAAAGAGCTCTGACTGGGTCTCAGAGGAGGAAGAGGAACTGGACAGGCAGAAAGCTGGATGTGTGGCACTCCTGACTTGCAGAAGCTGCAGGGACTGCACTGGGCCAGCACCTTGGCCGCCCCCTGCAACCCCTATCCCTCAACCTCCTGCTGTCCCCATCATGATCCCAGCCTCCAAGAGTTTGCTCCAGAAGCTCCCCCTCCACTGAAGTCCTACTCACTCAGCCTCCAAGTGCACCTGACAGCCATCATGACAATCTTTGCATTGCAGAAAGGGCCTGAGTAAACGCCTACTTTGTAAACAACAAAGCCCCCCTTTTCTTACCACTTTAACCAGGCCCTGTGTAAGGCTTTCACACTACCTGGTGGGAGGTGGCGACTATTTCTGCTCCAGCCCAGCTCCTTATTAAGTGGTGGCTGGACAATATGGGGCTGTTCCCCAGATTCCTGCCAGAGAAGCCGAAACCTCCATGCTTGAGAGGAGCTGGTAAGAGAACCCCCATGTAGTGGAAGTCCAGGCATTGGAACGAACCCCTTCCAACTCTCCCTCAGCCTCCTCTCCTGCAACTTCCCGGCCAAAGCCATCTTTTTTCCAGGTGCAAGGACACCTTTCCGTTCCTTGAACATGCCAGCACTGCTTTCTCGCTAGGAGCCGGGAGCCGTCCTCCCCACTTGAAATCTTATAGCCTTCCCTGAGAGCCCAGCTCAAATCACAGGAGGCTCGGGCCAGAAGGGATGCGGACTGCAAGGGCAGCCCGTGCCCTCTCCTTCTCCCCGCTCCCAAGCGTGTTCTACCTCAATGCAGGAAACACTCACCTGTTTTTGCCCTATTACTGCCCGTGTCCCCTGCAGGCTGCCCCCCAAAGCAGCGTGTTCCTCAACACAAGAGCGACCTTGTCTTTTCGCACGCTGCCTAGCTGTGTGATTCTGGGCAAGTTAACTTCTCCAGGCCTCGGGTTTTCCTTCTGTACGACAGAGAGAGCCAGTACCTACCCTCCAGGCTTGCTGGGAGGACAAGATCATGCCTAACCGGGGCTGGAGCGGTGCCTGTTTCTACACACGGGGGCAGCTGTCTTCCGCCCAGACCCCGGCGAGCCGGGCACTCGGGGCGAATGCGGAATCCAAGCCGCTCCGGACACCTCCCAGGTGCCACCAGGCCGCTGGGGGGAGCTACGGGGGCGGGGAACGCAGGGCAGAGCGGCGGGCAGAGAAAGGGGATGCGGGGAGGTGGGGGGACGCCCAGATGCAGGGGCCTCTGCGGGTGGGGCCGGGGCAGGAAGCCGCGGAGGGCTCAGGACCAGGCGCGGGGCGGCCTCCGGGGCGGGGGGACGGCCGGGTCCACCCCGCTCGGGCTCATCCCGGAATGGGGGGCCCTGCCGGCGGGTGCCGTAGGCCCCAGAGGACCCCGCGCCCCGCTCGCCGCAGCCCCAGGCCCGGCAGCCCGGCCCGGGCCCCGCAGCCCCTCCTCCCCAAGGGCCTGCGGCGCCGTGTGCTGGGCCCGGCCCCGAGTCCGCGCGCGCGGGCCGCCCTTACCGGAGCCGCGGCCGCCTCGGCCATGGCCCTGCGCTGTCCGGCCCGGCCCGGAGGAAGTCGCCGCCGCCGCCGCCGCCGCCGCCGCGCGGCCCGAAGCAGGCCGGCTCCGGCCTCTCCGCAGGCGCCGCCCGCCCGCCCGGCCCGCCGTCCCCGTCCGCGGCGCGCGCTCCTCGCTGGCCGGCCCGCGCCGCTCCGTCCGCAGACGCGCCGCCGCCGCCGCCGCCGTCAGCGCCCGGCCGGTCCACACTGCATCCTGGGAGCCGGCGCAGGCCCGTGAGGCTTCCTGGAGGCAGCGCGGCCGCACAGCCCCACCTGCAGCCCGAGAGCCGAACGGCAGGCGCCCGCCGCGCCGCGCCGCGCCGCGCCCCGCCCCGCCCCGCCCCGCGGACCCCCGGCGGCCCCGCCCCCTCCACC
>PVJN01062337.1:0-11043 GCA_004026805.1 Lasiurus borealis | reverse complement strand
CTTGCTAGCACTCAAGGGAGTTGTGTCTGTCTTATGGTTGTCTTTGGGTGTGGCTCTGAATCTTGGAGGGCAGTATCTTTTAGGGAACCCTCTTTGGGGATCCCCCTTGTGTTCATGGGGTTGTTCAATACTAACAAGCATATTTACTGTTTGTCTGGGCAGTGACCAGATAGTTGAAAGGAGTTTTAAAAAAAGTATCTATATGGTCAGAAGTTGGCTAGAGAGCAAGCCGATATTCAGGACTGATAGGAACCATATTTTTAGGTCTTCTCCCCTCAGCTAAAATGAAACTCAATCCAGAGGGAAAGAAAAACATTCTGAAGCCATCATGGGAAGATTTATTAAAACATTTCAGAAATACACAGCTCTAGATCTGGAGTGTAGGAATCGTTAATTCTATCTTTAGTGGAAGATCTTCCCCGATAGGAAGCAGCTAGTTGATAATACGGTTGGATAGCTGGGTCTGCATCTTGCTATCATTTAGGTTGCAATCCAATTATTTGAGGAATTAAAAATAACTCTACTTGTCTTACAACTCGGATCTTTACAAGAACAGAAAGGAGGCACCAGAAACAATTCAATGCCCACCTATCTTTTTGACAATACCTAAACTTCCTCTATTCAAACTAAAGTGGCATTTCTAAAGTGGCATCTTCCCCAGCCACGACGAGAGTCTTTCTGATGGCCAGGTGCTCACTGCAAGCCCTGAGAGACCCCTGTTATGGAGCAGCTCTGCATAAACCAAGGTCAGTGCCAATTCGGTTGTCATTGAACTAACAATGAAAATTGATGACAGGTGACCATATTGAAGTAATTGTAATTTTAAGACAGAGACTTATTAAATCGTTTTTATTTTGTGTTAAAAAATGCTTACTACTAGTAAATAAAAAAAAAGGAAAATAATTTTTAAGGAGCAATTGATATCAGAGGATAGCAATTTTCTATAATCCTTGTGTTTTTCTTGAAATACAAATTACTGAAGTAGTTTTTTTTCCTTATGCACCCATCTTCCTTCTCTTTGAATTCTGCAGTAAAGTTAGGGCAGGGAAAGGGAATGCAGTAATACCTCTTTATTGGCTTAAAAATATTAAGTATTTTACACTGAACATTTTACATTTTATTTAATGTAAAATGTTCATTTAATGAAGTGGAAAGATTGCTGAGCGGTGTTGGGAGATCCAGTTTCAAGTCTTGGTTCCGTGTGACTTCAGGAAAACCACATTCCCTCTCTGGGTCTCCCATTGCTCCTGTTGGGTTTGGTGGAAGTGATTTGTAAGGTTGTTCCCAAGTCTGGATTCCATGTGCCAAAGCAGCTCAAGGCTAGACAGTCAACCTAGTTGACAATACTGGATTCTCTTTCGGCACTAGACCCGGGGCCAGGCATGGGGATGCAGTCAGTGAGAGCAGGCATGGAGCTTCAGGCCAGTCTGTTCGAGCTGCAGGCCGCCTGGATGTAGACCCCAGCCCTGCCTCCTATGGGAATCTCAGTCCAGCTGTTTCTCTTCTGCGCCTCGTTTTCCTCATGGGATTGTTGTGCTAATAAAATAAATGTCAGGGGATTCCTGCAGTGCCTGGCATATAGTGAACATTCAGTGTTGTTAGCTTTTATGACCATTATTATTGGTGGAAGAGGCACATGTTAAGATAATCACAAAAAGAAATCAAACATTTTACCTGTGCCGAGTGCTCCGAGAGCATGTTATCAGGAGGGTTTCCTTGGCCTGGGAAGTAGTGATTAAGGTTAAGCTCACTAGTTGAAGGGAACTAGGCCGGGATGAAGGGGGTCAAGGAGGAGGGAGAGAGTGAAGGTTGGAGGTGGGCAGGGACCAGGCTGTGCTGGGCTCTGTCTCTGAGCCAAATATCTGGAAAAACTAGTTTTGCATGTGCCTTCTGGAGGTCAGCATTCCCGGTGAGGCTCTGATACCCTGAAGTAAGCAAGGCTTTGACTTTCTCTAGAGTGGAGCCCAGCTAGGAACCAGCTCCTAAGGGACACTAAGCAAGTACCTGTGAGGAGTTGTGGCTCAGAAGTGTTGACAGTGCTTTGGAGACCGAAGTCCCAGACTGTGGTCACACCACTTAGTGTCCTATTGAGGTTGTGTAAAGACTCGTCAGACTGGAATAGGCTTGAAAGACCACACTGAATTCTTCCCTGTTTACAGGAAGACAAAGCTTAATGAGTCTTCAGCTTTTGAGATCACATCCATCAGTTGAGAATCTGATGAAACCTGTGGCTTTTCTATCTTGAGTGATGCATTTACACAATTCAACCCAAATTTGAGTGCATTTTTAAATTGGGTTAATGGGCCCCACAGAAACACATCCATGGTCCCAGGTTAAATGTCCTTCCCATACAAGGTAATGACCAACATTATGGATTCTCTCTCAACTACTACCCCACCTTCGTCTAGTTCCTCCTTTTCTTCTTTATTGTTGTTGCCTCAATTTTGGACCTTTATTACCTTTTCCCCAGATTATTATAACTTCCTCTGAATTTGTTTCTCTGCCTTTAGCTTCTTACCCCTTCTACCAATTCTTTATATATTGTATGGAAAAAAATGATTGAGTATAAATGAGATAAGATGAATAAAATTGTAAATATTCTCAGAATAAGGTAAATCAAATCTATTATGGATATTTGGAAAAATGCATACAAGTTGTCCTGGCCGGTATGATTCTATTGGTTGGAGTGTCGTCCTGTACACCAAAAGGTGGCTGGTTTGATTCCTGGTCAGTATACACACCCAGGTTATAGGTTTGATTCCTTGTTGGGGCAAATGTGGGAGGCAGCCAATTGATGTTTCTGTGTGACATCGATGTTTCTCTCTCCTCCCCCTTTGTTTCTCTAAAAGTCAACTTAAAAAATTAAAAAAAAAACACAAAGAAAAATACAGACAAGTTAAAATTAAATCGATATTCTCAGTACCCAGAGGCAATCAATGATATTATTTTTTTCCTCTGGTATTTTTCTATGGAAAATTTCCTTTGCATACTTGTGATCAAACTGTATGCAGATATGTTTTTACATTCAAATACTTTACTTAACATTTATTTTTTTCTTTAGCCCAAATGCATACATATGTGAACTGAACATTTTTTTTATTATGCAAAGTATAAGAAGTACACAAAAACAGAGATAATAGTATAATGTGCTTTCCCTCTCTGCAACAGGAACCCAACACCTAGCATCAAAATTTATCAGTGTTGTATCAGTGAACTTCTGATGTGTAACAAATGGCCTCACACTTTATTTTATATTATTTTTTGATTTTTTACAGAGAGGAAGAGAGAGGGATAATCAGAAGCATCCATGAGAGAGAAACATAGACCAGCTGCCTCCTGCACTCCCTCTATTGGGGATGTGCCCACAACCAAGGTACATGCTCTTGAGGGGAACCAAACCTGGGACTTTTCAGTCCGCAGGCCGACGCTCTATCCACTGAGCCAAACCAGTTTTGGTGCCTCACACTTTAGATCTTAAAACAACAACCATTGATTTAGTTCATAATTCTCCAGAGAAGTGATTTGGGCTGAGCTCAGCCTTATGGATCTTTTACTGGTCTCAGCCAGCCTCAGCCATCATCTGTGCTTTTGCTGCCACTTAGGGAGACGGCTCTGCTTCTGGGACTGGCTGGCTGACATGTGGGGCTACAAAAGGGATTGGGTCCCTGTATTTCACATCATTGAGCAGGTTATACCTGGGCCTCTTCACATGGTGATGGGAAGGCTTTCAAGCACAGCAAGTGGCATGTGCCAATGCATAAGTGCTTTTCAAGCTTCTGGTTGCATCTCATTTACTAATATTTCATTGGCCAAAGTACAAGACAGATTTGCTTTATACACTCAAGGGGTGGAGAAATAGATTCCACCCTTGGACAAGAGGATCTGCAGCAGCATACTGTAAAGGCATGGTTGTAGGTGGAAGAATCTGTGGCCATTTTTATAATCTACCACAAACTGTGTTGCTAATATTAACATTAGTAAATTATCATTTTTTTTTTGGGTGGGATTGGTAACTTACCATGAGTATAATTTAGATGGCTGAGTAACGTGCCACCTAGTGGATGTACCACACCTTGAGGGATCCTTCCCCTGTTCTTGGGTAGTGAGGTCATTTCCATGTTTCTGCCTTGATGAATAACGACACAGGATGCTTTGTGCATCAGGCTTTTTCTGGTTTTAGGATTGTTTCCTCAGAGTAGTCACAAAAGTGCTATTTACTGTGTCAAATATTTTAGAGCTCTTGGTACACTTTGCCTAATTGCTTTCGAGAAGAAGTGTATCAGTTTATATTTCCACCAGTGTGTGTGCGAGTACCCCACAGGGATCCTTCTATGATGCAAATCTGATTATCTTATGCTCAGCTTAAAAGCAATGTCTCCTGCCTTCACAATAAAGACTAAACTATATAAGACAAAACTATCTGCTGCAGGACTTTTGAATAACCATTTAGCTCAATAAGACCCTCTATCCATGAGTCATAGAATCTAGTAAGGAAACAAGGCTGGCAGGCTCAGAACCAGAAGAAGTGAGCCCATCTCTCTCATGTTGTCCTCGAATGCAGGTATCATTTTTATAGGAGGTAAAACTGAGGGTCAAAGAGTTCATTATTTAAAGCGGGAACCTATTCCTAGCTTTCTATTTATGATGTTTCTATTTTAGTATAATATAATCTTTGTAAAGTAACACACACACACACACACTCAAGTTTAAGGTGTATTTAATCAATGTAAGTAAATTATAACACCTTTGTTTTATTGGTTAAATCCTTTGGTTCTGAAGACTGTAAGATTTAAAATGAGACAGATCTGAATTTGAATTCAGATTCTGTCATTTGTTAAATTTGAACTATTTTACATCTCAAAGCCTCAGTTTGTTATCTGTTAAGATGTGGACTATAATGTTTAGGGTTTAGTGGGTTGGGTGATGATTCAACATATACATCAAATGTGTAGCAGAACCATATGGAAGTAGGAGGGAAACATAAATGCAACCAGGATGGGGCCCCGAGAGTCTAGGACTATAATAAAGCTCTGTGGCTTTTAACACCCAGCCTACCACGGGTTGGAACTGGGTTTAGTGTAGATGCTGGAATTCTTGCCCTTTCTAAGGTTTCCCTTTCCGTAATATTCTCGGAGTCTGCAGGATCATGAATCGCTGGTTCTCCTTGGTACTTTCCTCTGTCTTCGTCTGGAAAGGGAGAGCAGAAACCAGGTGTTCCATGAGATAGAGTTCCTCAACCAGTGAGCTCCAGGCTGCCCCGCCTGTGCCCTAGATGCCTCTAGCACCACGTGGCTAGCGGAGGCAGGCGCCTGTAGATGGGAAAGGGCCCCTGTGGATGAGAGTGGCTGGAGCCTTGCCACTTCCACTTCTCTGCAGGCCTGTCTGACAGGGTTCTCTGTGGGCTCCAGGAATCCCGGGGCTGGCTTGTTATTTCATTGGAAACATGTATATAGGATTTTCTTAAGCCAACCTGGTCTTCTGAGGCTCTTTCTTCCTTAGGGAGCTTTCAGTGTGGCACTGTCCAATAGAAATAGAGTGGGAGCCACATACACAACTTTAAATTTTCTAGCAGATACATTAAAAAGCATGTAAGAAATAGATAAAAATTAATTTCAATAATATGTGTTATTTAACCCAGTATATATAAAATATTATGTCAACATGTAAACTATGTAGAAATAATGAAATAATTTAGATGATTTTTTTCCAGATCAAGACCTTGATATCGATGTAAAATTTATGCCTAGCAGCACATCTCAAATTGGACTAGTCCAGTGGTCGGCCAACTGTGGCTCTCGAGCCACATGTGGCTCTTTTGGTCCCTTGAATGTGGCTCTTCCACAAAATCCCCTGCCTTGGGCCAGTCTATTTTGAAGAAGTGGCATTAGAAGAAGTTTAAGTTTAAAAAATTTGGCTCTCAAAAGAAATTTCAATCATTGTACTGTTTATATTTGGCTCTGTTGACTAATGAGTTTGCCGACCACTGGACTAGCCCATCTTAAGTGCTCAGTAGCCACATGTTCTTAGTGGCTACTATATCGGGCAGCACAGTTCTAGAACAAAACTACCTGAGCTCTCAGTGGCATAATTCTCCAGGAATATAGATCTTGGTACCCACATGTGACTATTTTTCCTGAGAAATTCTTTTGGCTCCACCTTGACTGGGTCTGTGAGGAGTTCAATTTACTACATGTTATGTCTAAAATTATTCCCTTTCACCTAGCATTGGGTCTGGTTTACTAATTCAGGCTTCACTTCCCTTACAATGAATTTCTTTCATGGGGCTCTTGTATTTTCCTACTTTTCTGTCACCCTAATCTATCAGAGAAAAATCTTTTTAATTCTCGAACATCCATATGTAGGGGGTCAGGAGAGTCAGAGTTTTATTTCTGCTTTTTCCCAGAAGGTTTTGCTGCTCCTATGTGGATTTATGGATACAAAGAATGTGTGTGGGGATCTGTAACCCAGGTGCATGAGGATATGATGGGGAATAGGTGTCCCTAGGCAGTGGCCCCTCTGAAATGTTCCATTGGCATAGTCCTGGCAGTGCTGCTAGGATGGAGGTTAAAGGAATGATATGGAGGGACAGAGAGCATGTCAATCTGTACTGGGAGGGACTCCCTGGAGGGGGTGTGTTTTGGGAAGAATTCCCAATTTGTGCAAGATGGTTATCAAGATGAACTTTACATGCCTTGTTTCCTCAGATAGACATTATTCTCCCTGTTTTATAGATGAAATAGTGAAATTCAGAGAGGTTGAGTAACTTAGCTAAGGCTGCAAGGAAGGACCCAGTTGTGGGATCTCCAAAGTCCAGTGCCTCACTGCTGCCCTCGGATAGTTGACAGCTAAGAATTGGTTCAGGGGACCAGCTGGAGTATACCTGAGGGTCCTGTGCTAGAGAAGGAGAGGTCTTTGTAGCAAGCATATATAATTCTTTACAAAGGATATTATAAAGGTTATCGTGCACACTCTGGTCACTGCCACTGTGAAACAGATTACCCCAAAATGAAAAAAATGACATAAAACAACCCCTGATGGCAAATGGCATAAAACACCTCCTTAGGCTCATGATTCCGAGGGTCAGGAATTCAGCCAGGGCAGAGTGAAGTTGGCTTATTTCTGCTTTGTGCTGTGCGCAGCCTCAGTTGGAAGACTCGAAGGCTGGGGGCTGGAAAGATCTGGAGACTTGCTTACTCACAGATCTGCTGTGTGAGGCTGGCTACCAATTGGTTGCCTCAGACCTCTCCATATGGCCTCTCCACGCCATCGCTCTACCTGGACCTGTTTGGGCGTGCTCACCGCATGGTGGCTGGAACCAGCCAAGCATGAAATTGCTTATTATTGCCTTGTCTAGTATCTTGTGCTTCATGCATTTTATTCAACAAGGTGGTCACCAAGGCCTGTCTGGTGTCAGGGAGGTAAAATAGATTCTATCTCTTGATGGGCAAGTGGGCCCAGATACATCACTGTGGCCATTTTTGGAAAATGCAGTCTTCCACGGTCATTACCCATGTTGTTGACCCTATGATGGATAGGGAGGAAGAAGGGGGGTAGGTATCTGGGAAGAAAATGGTTTATTGAAATGCCACGGTCTCTAGTAAATGTCAAAATACTGAAGGGCAATTAGGAAAATGATGGAAAAGCAAATAAACTCAAATGCAAATGGGGAGTGTTTGAAAAGGCTTCGTCTAGCTGAAGAGCCCTTCACCTGGTCCACTGGCCTGACTGATGCTCTTCCTTGCAGCCTTAAGCAGCCTCCCCTGGCCACAGGGCTGTGTCCCCCCCCCATAGCACAGTCTCAGGCAGGGCCTCCCTTGCCTTTGGGCCACCTCATTTTTTTGTTTTGTTTTGTTTGTTTTGTTTTATTTTTTTCTGGCTTAACTCCAAGCCTCCTTTTACTAGAGATTTGAAATTGCATTAAAACAGGGCTCGAACGGAGAAACGACTGCCTTTCTATGGAAACCTATTAGAGGGAAGATAAGGTTCTATAACACGACAGGAAGAAAGCCCAGAAAATTATGCGCAAAGCTCCACCATCCAGGATAAATGTTAAAGGAGGCATTAACCTTCCATAAAAATCCCTTTGCTAGGCAGGAATTTAAATGACAGGCACTGTGAGAGGAGAGATTTAGCCGTGGAAACATCTCGTACTGCCACCTTCTCTTAGAATAGCAAGTCCTCTGGTTATCAGCAGTGGAGTATTGTTCATCTTTGTCACTGGAATGCTCAGAAGTACAGCAAGTGTGTCAGTGTGGTTTTCTGGGTGCACCTCCATATCGCACCCTATGTTTCCCAATAAATTGTCCATACATTCTCTGCTTTTATTTAGGAACATTGGACAATAAATTGATATCTAATGGAAGCTGAAACAAATCCCTGTGCTAGCCTCCAAATTACTTGTCTTTGGGAAAGCATATTTTTCTCCATAATGTGTGAGTGTGGTTCTCCAGTGAAGGTTGGAAGGCCAGAAATTACAGTGATTATCTTCTCTTTTTATATGAATTTGGCTCTCCCAGCAAAGAAACAAACAAAATCACAGACTTCACATGGAAATCTATGCATGTTCCACATGCATGCTCTACACGCATGTTTATGTGTTGGGGAAAACCTTAGGTGATGGTCTTTGCCTGAACACACACCGAGAAAGCAGTACTTAATAGTATACCGTGTCCATGGCTTCTCCTCTCATCTCCTCAGGATCCTGAGTTGCTCACCAAGAACCCTGGTCTGCAAAGCCACGAGAGGCTAGAGAAAGGGCCAGAAAAAATACTAGTATGTTCCTGCAATGTGGGCCGATCTGGATGGGGATTAGGGGGGAGGAGGGGGGAATTGGCGGGGTTGCCTCCTGCTCCTGGGCACCTGCTTCCTCCTGCCGTGTTTCTCTGGGTGCAGTTTGCTGTGCTGAATGCTCTACAGTAATTTCTTCGCCGAATGCTGTGAGGCAGTTACTGTTTTCCGGGAGGGAAACAAGGGTATAGAGATTAAGCCACCTGCTCACAGTCCCAGCTTTAGGAAGTGAAACTGCAGAGTGCTCACTCTATGATCCTTACTCCTCTCTCATTTCATTGGTCAGTTTCAGGGACCCCTAACTTTGGTAGAAGGAGCCATTTTCAGGGACTGTTTGGAAAGCAAAAGATGGTGGTAGGTCAAGCAGCTGGAATGCCAGCAACTGAGCTTTGTAGCTTCAAAATTAAAGTTAGGCCAATGGCATCAGATGTCAACACAGAGACAAAGAGATGATTGTAGAGAAGAATCCTCTGCTTAAAAAGTGGGGGGGGGGGGAAGGGAAGAAAAACATGTTTGAAAATATATATTTCTATATCCCAATGGGCATCATGCTTTTGGGTGTTTCAAGAAAAGGAACATTTTCTCAAGCCAGCAGATCAACCTTCTAGAAGGTTATCCGGGGCCTGAAAGATGAGATGATGTTCAGCAGTGTTTATGGAATGGCGACGCTGGGCCAGGCCCTCCTGGTCACTGGAACTGCAAAGGCGAGGAAGGCCCAGCCCCAGCCCTTGAAGAGACCGGGCTGAGTGTGGAGGTCAGTGGCAGAAAAGTTAGTGGACACGTTAATAAGCATTGATTCAGGCTAGGCCGGAGCTGAGAGCAGGAGCCTGTGGGAACAGTGGAAAGAGAGTTCCTGAGCTGAGGCGGATGTGGAGAGGAGGCTTGAAGAATAAGCCTGCAAAAACTGGGGCGACTGGCATGGGCCAAAGTACAGAGGCATCGGACCTGCGGACTGTCCGGGGAAGTAGAAAAAGAGGCCGGAGAGGTTGGTTCTATGAGGGCCTCGCATATTGGACTCTGGAGCTCAGACGTTACCCTGTGGTGACGACTGTAGAACAGTCCCTCTGGGGGGCCATTTGAGAACGTTCTAGAGAGAACACACGAGAGGAAAGTTGCTGTAATCGTCCAGTCTTGAACTAGGGCGGTGGCACTGTGTGAAGGAGAAGAGGATAGACTCAGTCACGGAAGGAATTCTGTTACTTGCACAAGTTTTCTGTGATGAGAGTGTAATGAAAGGTCTAGCACAAAGTAGATGCTTATTGTGTGAATGAAAGCTGAGTGCACAGAGGGGTTGCATTCCACCTCTTTATAGTTAGAAGTTTATATATAGATGCCCACTCACATGTACCAGCTATATAATTTTTATGATAAACATATATACCTAGAAATTCTAAGATAAAATGTTTATTCTCATTACAGTAAATGAATGCAAATGATGGCAGTTTTGAAGTATCATGTTCTGTGTAAAATGACAAATGTTCCTTCCAAACATTCCTATTTAGTAACAAAGTTTTCTACTTGATTGCTTATTATTTTTTGTAGTATTACAGATGTTGCATTTGACTTTAGAGTGAGATTCTCTTTTCCATATTATTAAATAAACTCTCAGGGATATAATTTATCTCATTCCTCAGAGAATAGAAGTCTGTTCTAACCTGACTGTGGAGGTTTTTTTTTTTTTAATCTTCACCAGAGGATATTTTTTCTATTGCTTTTTTTAAAAAGTGAAAAGGAGGGAAGGAGGGAGGGGAGGAGGGAGAGAGGGAGAGAGGGAGAGAGGGAGAGAGGGAGAGAGGAAGAGAGGGAGAGGGAGAGAGAGAGAGAGAAAGAAGAGTGAGAAAGAGAGAGAAGAGAGACACATTGATTGCTTGCCTCCCAAACACTCCTTGACTGGGCTAGTAGGGCATTGGTCAGCAAATTGTAGCTCTTGAGCCACGGTTTGTCGGTTTGTCGCTCTGTTGACTAATGAGTTTGCCGACCACTGGGCTAGGGGATGAACCTGCATCCCAGGCACTTTCCTATTTAATAACAAACTTTTCTACTTGATTGCTTTTGCTTATTATTTTTTTGTACTATTACAGATGTTGCATTTAATTGGGCCAGGAATTGAACCCGTGACCCTTCAGTGTGCAGGCTGATGCTCTGCCTACTGGGAAACACTGGGGGTGGGGAGGGGGGTGAATTTAGTCATTTTGAAGCATATGCCTGTCTTCCAAGGAGTTAGAAAAATATGAAACACCTTATGGAAATGCTTTT
>PVJN01062336.1:0-11043 GCA_004026805.1 Lasiurus borealis | reverse complement strand
GGAAGAAAGATTACATAAAGGTGGGAGAAAGCAAGGCAGGGATTGTATTACAAGATAGTTAACAAGATTATAGTAGTATTTGCTTTCTTAGGGGTGGTTAAACCTTATTGCAAAAGTGTGTTAACCTGGATGCCCAAGAAACAATGGACAGGGCTTGCTTAAGGCAAAGATAAACCTTTTACTAAAAAAGTTATATGCCTTCCTGGGCCAGTGTGGTTCAGTTGGTTGAAGCATCATCCATACATTGAAAGGTGAGAGGTTCAATTCCCCATCAGGCCACTAACCAGGTTGCAGGTTTGATCCCAGGTTGGGGTGCCAACAGATCGATCTCTCTCTCTTTCTCTCTCCCTCTTTAGGATTCTCTCTGAAGTCAATAAAAATTGTTTTAAAAATAAGAAGTTATATGCCTGCCCTAACCAGTTTGGCACAGTGGATAGAGCATCGGCCTGCAGACTGAAGGGTCTCAGGTTTTATTCCAGTCAAGGGCATTTGCCTTGGATGTGAGCATATCCCCAGTGGGGGGTGTGCAGGAGGCAGCTGATCGATGTTTCTCTCTCATCAATATTTCTACCTCTCTATTTCGCTCCCTTCCTCTCTGTAAAAAATCAATAAAATACATTAAAAAAAGAAAAAGATATATGCCTAAGGTGCGGCTACCCATTCTAGCCTGCCCTGTTAGGAATTTATGATCAAATCACCCTCTGAGATTATTTTCTATAGAACCCCTTATTGTCCTCAAAATGAATTAACTAATTAACACACAGTATTCTTAGTTATTTATTTTCCCTATTTCCTGAGATGTCTTGGAAGTAAATAGCCACTGAATGAGTGATTAGTAAATAGACAGGATATCTGACAGGCTGCAGCAAGAAATTCAGCTAGAAAAGTTGGAAAGGGCTAGCTAGGAAGGACCCTGCTTAGGCAGGTGAGTTTTACTTTATTTTGTAGATATAGGTATATTCCAAAGTTCTCTGTCTGTCTATATTCTATATAACAAAAGACTAATATGCCAGTTGACCAACCGGTCGCTATGACGAACATTGACCACGAGGGTGCAGATGCTCAACTCAGGAGTTTCCCCCAGCCCACAGGCCCCAACCAGCTGCAGCAGTGGGGGGCAAGGCCAGGTCAGCCACGGGAGGTGCCAGCAGCCGCCCCCCACCCAATTGCCTCATCGGTTACCCTGCAGATCAGCCCTGATCACCGACCAGGCCTAAGGACTCTTCTTGTGCATGAATTTCATGCACTGGGCCTCTAGTGCATATATAGTTTAGTAATCTGTTTCCCGCTGCAACCAGTAGGAATGCCCTGTATACATGGCCTGAACATGTATACAACACTTCCCCACTCCCACCTCTTTAGTTGTCTAATTCTCAAAAATATGCTTGTCATCGTTCATAGGCACAGAAAGAACTCTGGGTTTCAAATCCTTGGTGCTCTGTGTTCTCTCAATGTTTTCTTTCTTTCTTTCTTTTTTTTTTTTAATGTATTTTATTGATTTTTTACAGAGAGGAAGGGAGAAGGATAGAGAGTTAGAAACATCGATGAGAGAGAGACATCAATCAGCCGCCTCCTGCACACTCCCTACTGGGGATGTGCTCGCAACCAGGATACATGCCCTTGACCGGAATCAAACCTGGGACCTTTCAGTCCGAAGACTGACGCTCTATCCACTGAGCCAAACCGGTTTCGGCTCAATGTCTTCTTTTTTAAATGTGAAAAGAGGCTGGTAGAATTTTTGAGAGAGGAAGCACGAGAACCTTTCAAACTGCTTTCTAGGGCCCTTCCTTTCCATCTCCCACCCACACTGTCATCATGAAAGAGTAGGGACTCTGGCCCAGCGGGGTGGCTCAATTGGTTAAGTGTTGTCCCCAAAAGGTTGCCAGCTCAATTCCTAATCAGAGGGAATACCAAGGTTACAGGTTTGATCCCTGGTCAGGGTGGGTATAAGATGCAACCAAGCCCGCGCTGGCTTGGCTCAGTGGATAGAGCATCAACCTTCGGACTAAAGAGTTCTGGTTCGATTCTGATCAACAGTACATGCCCAGGTTTTGGGCTGGATCTCCAATAGCGGGCCAGATTATCTCTCATCATTGATGTTTCTATCTCTCTCTCCCTCTGAAATCAATAAAAAATATATTTTCCAAAAAATGGAGGCAATCGATGATGTTTCTCTCTCACACATTGATGTTTCTCTCTCCCCCAACCCTCTCTCTCTCAAATCAATTAAAAATATTCCCAGGTGCCTTGGCCACTGTGGCTCACTTAGTTGAGTTTTGTCCCATGCACTGAGAGGTCACCAGTGTGTATTGATTCCCGCTCAGTACACATGTGGGAGTTGCAGGCTCTATCCCCAATGAGGTGCATCCAGGAGGCAGCCAATTGGTATTTCTCTCTTTCTCTCTCTTTCCCTTTCCTCTCTCTCTAAAATAAACAAAAACATATTTAAAGAAGAAAGAAGTGAGCCAAACTGATGACAACTTAGACCTGGGACTAAACTTTGCAATGTGGTCAAATCCAGAGCTCTCAGGCTGCTGCTTCATTGCTGTGTACTAGTACCTCTGAGATCCACATATGAATATCATGTCTGAATCGGGGACTGGGAATGTTGGAAGTCCCATCCCTTGTCCAGTAGACTTCAACATGCTGACCAGGCCACAGGGCCCTTATCACCAAAACAATGTCTTTTCAGAAGGCCGCTTGCTTAAGAAGGCAGGATCTGTGGCCAACTAGAAATCCAGGGCATTGTCTGTCTCTTATCAGCAACTAGCCTTGCAAATTTGAACAGAACCCTTTATCTTTCTGGTCTTCTGTTTCCTCTTCTGCAGAATGTCGAGTTAGCTGACCCTTCCGTCTGTTTGCATCTGGGAATCCTGGAATCCTGTCTTGAGCCCCATTAGCATTTTCCCTCTCTTCATCAGTCAACAAAGATTTGAGGACGTGCCCACTTGCTGGAGCTCCTTGCTAGATGCATTTGGTTGCCCATTACCCTACTTTCTCTGTTTAAGTTTCTGTTTTCAAGCAAAACAATAAAAGCATAAAGTGCTCTGAGAGGTCTGGGAGAAAAACACATGCCTATCCCCAGAGGAGATGCAGGGTCCTCCCTCTGAAGTCATAGGAAGCCCTCCACACCCTCTGGCTTATGGGGACAGAAAGGAAGGCACGGGGGTTTTACAGCTTCCCGGGAGGAGCCCTAAAAAGCCATTCCCCTCGTTTTCTGAACCCTTTATGTCCCAGACTTACATTCTCCCAGAGATGTTTAAAACTAGGCTTTGCAGCATTATCATGCGCTCCGGTGTGCAGGTTTTGGCAACACCAGTTTCATTCAGCTCTTCCTCCCGACTGTTCTGGTAGGTGGGTCAGGGCTTTATTAACCCTGTTTCATAGCTGAAGAAGAGTAGCTTGCCCGAGGTCAGTGAGAACATGAAGATGTGATGCTTTAAAAAAAAAAAAAATAGAGTCCCAAATCTAGCCGGGGCCGTTTCTGTGCCCGCTCTCTTTGCATTGAGAGTATCCAAAATGACTTGACGCCTCCCCAGCCCCATTAACTTTACCCCAAGAACCCACAGGAGAGACTTAGAGCAAAACACATATTGGACTCTCGATGTAACAAATGACAAATTGAAAGTAATCGGAGGCTGCGGGTCTCGGTGGATGCTTGTTGCTATGCTTTGAGTCTCTCTCTCTGTGAGATGTAAAGGGTAGAATTGGTTTTTTGGTGTGTTTTTTGTAAGGGTAAAATTGTAACTGGACAATCAATGGGTCCGAGCTGCCTGTCACTACTTGAGCCAATTAAGCAGACAGGGTTGAATCATATATATGAGTGTTTATTCCAATTCTGCCATCAGTCTGGGACAGCCGGAGGTCATCCACAAAAATCTGCTCGGTAGCCCCCATTAGCCAGCTGCTTATATAAGGTAGGACAAAGATTACATGAAGAAGTCGGGATTATAGAAATGGGGAAGTAGGCGATTCTGGCTGGAGAACAACTTCATTGTTTGGGCGACAAGGTTATTAATCTTTCCATGATAATAGGCAGTTCTGGAATGAGAATGGATCACATTCCAAGGTTGATTCCCAGGTCCAAGGTTAACTCACCGATCCTGGGGGTGTATCACTCCCAGCCAGGTTAGAATGTCCCTTCTTTAACCAGAACAGTCGCAGTTAACAGAGCATGATTATTATTCCCCATAACCATAACTGGTCTCCAATATTCTTTTTGCATCTTTTTTTTAAAACATATATTTTATTGATTTTTTATAGAGAGGAAGGGAGAGAAAGTTAGAAACATCCATAAGAGAGACGTATCAATCAGCTGCCTCCTGCACACCCCACACTGGAGATGTGCCCACAACCAAGGTACATGCCCTTGACCGGAATCGAACCTGGGACCTTTCAGTCCGAAGGCTGACGCTCTATCCACTGAGCCAAACCGGTTCCAGCTCTTTTTGCATCTTTTTAAAATATATATATTTTATTGATTTTTTTTTTTACAGAGAGGAAGGGAGAGGGATAGAAAGTTAGAAACATCGATGAGAGAGGGAGAGACATCGATCAACTGCCTCCTGCATGCCCCCCACTTGGGGATGTGCCCGCAACCTCGACCGGAATCGAACTGGGGACCTTTCAGTCCGCAGACCGATGCTCTATCCACTGAGCCAAAACGATTTCGGCCGCATCTTAATATTTTCATCTCAGAGAGGACATTTTCGTTTGAATAAATGTACAAGGCGATAACAAGGGCATTGCCTGAGGAAGGTGGCCGTTCAGGGTCCCACTGGGCACCTAAATTTAGTGTCAGCACATTGCAGAGAGTGAAGGCCTCACCTGAGTTCAAGGTCTCAGCTGTTCAGTGGCACCAGATGAGAGACTGGCAAATGGTAACCATGAGATGGAAATGGAAACTTGAAGGGAAAACTATTAATTTATGAAACATTATGCCTGTTAAGTAGTTCTAATCTTCTTCACCCCTTTGGAAAGCATACAGAGAACATGAAATTGTCACTTCAAAATTCCGTGGTGAGCATGTTCATTGTAAAGCTTAGAAGTCCAGCTCTGCTCTTACCAGCTGTGTGCCTTTTTAGTGTGCCTGTAGTATATACTTTATATAAACCTCTACCTCTCCATAAATCATGGCTCAAACACAAAAGTGTATAATGGAAGGATATAGTTTTCATCCATCCTGTCACCCAGCTCTTCAGAACCTGCTGCCTACTCCCAGGAGACATTATGTTGTTTCATGTTCCCACCCAGCGCCTTTATGAATATGTAAGCTAATAAAATATAGATCTTTATTTGGGGGGGAGGGAAGTCTCTTAATTTTTCAAGTCTTGATATCTTCAGTGTTCATTAATCACTGGTTATTTTCATTTTCTTATTATTATTACTAGAGGCAGTCAAGGGCAAAGGCATATCCCCAGTGGGGGACATGCAGGAGGTAGTAATAATAATAAAAAATTCATGCACTGGAGGTAGGGGGTCCCTCAGTCTGGCCTGCTCCCTCTCACAGTCCAGGAGCCCTCAAGGGTGGGAGGCAACCCAGCGATCAGGGGTAGGTGATGCCCCATTACACCTCTGCTGCTGCCACTGCCAGCAACACAAGCCTTGGCCAGCCCTGGTTACCTGAGCCTGATAGGCAGCCATCATCCAAGGCTTGCCTGCACCTTGGCCAGCCCTGGGTGGCTGGGGGGCTGAGGGAACTGAGGGACTCTGGAGGCAGGAGCCCCAGCACAGCTGAGGGGATCCGGCATCACAATCTTGTAGCTGTGGGTGTGGCCATCTCTAAGGGCAGAGCAATCAATTAGCATATTCCCTCCTTATTGGCTGTGGGCACTGCCATGTTTGCAACAGCATGAGGATCAATTAGCATATTCCCTCTTTATTAGATAGGATTATTATTTTTCATGTTTGTAATGATTTTAGAGAGGAAGGGAGAGGAAGAGAGAGATAGAAACATCAATGATTAGAGAGAATCATGGATTGGCTGCCTCCTGCATGCCCCCTATTGAGGATCAAGTCTGCAACCGTGGCTTGTGCCCTTGACTAAAAAGAACCCAGAACCCTTCATTCCACAGGTTGACACTCCATCTACTGAGCCAAACTGGGTAGGGCTATTTTTTCAAATTGATTTTGAGAAACAATGGGAGAGGGAGAGTAAGAGCGAGGGGGGGAGGGAGAGAGAGAGAGAGAGAGATAGACATTGATAGGCTGCCTCCTGTATGGATCCCTTCAGTGCACAGGACAATGCCAGGGCTGGTCATTGTTATTTTAACTATAGGTGATAAATCTTTCATAGTTCCCCATCCCCTAAGGATATGGTTCAGGACCCTGTTGTGTGCCCTGAGGACTAGCTTCAACTTTGGCTCCCACCTCCTTTCATTGCAGCTGTACTGCATCCTTCAGGTCCTTGAAGATGCCACGTGCTGTAAGCCTTCAAACATGCTGTTTCCTTGACTTGGAGCAGTCTTCTCTCCCTGAAACACAGTCCTCCCCCTTCCACCTCACTCTCTGGCTAATCAACTCACCTTTTAGGTTAAACAGAAAACCACAGATCCCAAGTGGCATTCCTCCTGATGAAAGCCGGTAATACCAAACCTGGCTTTAATACCTGATTCTAACAGTGGTTTCAACCTCTCCCGGAGCATAATCTTAATCAGTCAGCCTGGAATTTCCTGACCAATACTGGCGAGGTAATCAGCCTTTTCCTAAGAGAAGGTGTCCTTGCCTAAAATAACCTATCCTTTGAGTTTCTTAGTTCTCACCCTCATTTTTAACTTTTTAGTCCTACCCTCTTTCTGCCTATAAAAAAAAAAGAAGAAAAGAAAAGAAAAAAACCTTCAATTTTGTACAACACATGGGAGAGCTCTTTTAGTTGCTAGGTGGGATGCTGCCCGATTCATGAGTCACTTAATAAAACCTATCAGATGTCCAAATTTACTTGCTTGAATTATGCTTTTTAACAAGGTTTTGGCTTAGAATCACTGTGTTTGTGCCTGTCTCCTTTCATCAGCACCATTCTCTTTCACTCTCATAGTACTTTTACTCTCGTAGTATTTAGTCATTCATTCGTTCGTTTGACAAATACTTACTGAGTGCCAATTACATGCTAGGCCTCTTGTACACGTATCTTACACACTGTATTGTCACTGCCTGCGTCAATGCCTTATGTACACCGGTATGCGTCTGTGTGTATTGCACTGTAATTCACATACCATAACATTCGCCCTTTTGAGTGTATAATTCACTGGTTTTTAGTATATTCACAAGGTTTGGCAACCATCGCTGTTATTTAATTTCAGAACCTTTTCACTACTCTAGAAAGAAAACCATTAGCAGTCATTGTCCATTTTCCCCTCTCCCCAGGCCCTGGCAACCGTTAATCTTTCTATCTCAGTGGATTTTCTCATTCTGGACATTTCTTATAGCTGAAATCATACAATATGAGGTCTTTTGTGATTGGCTTCTTTTACTTAGTAAAATGTTTCCAAGGTTCGTCCATGTTGTAGCTTTTGTATCAGCATTTTATTTCTTTTTATGCCTTTTTCTTCTTTTTATCTATAGTGCATTCTCTAGATACACCATATCTATTTCTTCATCAGCTGATGATCATTTGGGTTAGTTTTCACTTTTTTAGTTATTTCGAATAATGCTGCCATGAACACTCATGTGCCAGTATTTCTGTGGACGTGTGTTTTCATTTCTTCTGGAACTATACCTAGGAATGGTATTGCTGGGTCATATGATAACGTCATGCTTAATCTTTTTTGATAAGCTATCGGACTGTTTTCCACAGCAGGCATACCATTTTGCATTCCAACAGCAAGGTATGAGGGTTCTGATTTCTTACATCTCACCAACACTTGTTATTGTTCTCTTTTTTTTTCTTTATTTTGATTTTCCTCTTTGGTTTAACCATCCTAGTGGGTGTGAAGAGGTTCTTCTGGAGCTCTATGAGGACAAGGACTCCTCCATCTGTCTGGATCACCACTGTATCCCAGAACTTAGTGCAGTGCCTAGCACTTATTAGATATTCATATTCTGTTCAATATACTAAAAAGTGTTGAATGAATAAGTAAATCAGAAGCTAGTTAGATGGTTACAGTACGTTTGTGTATGTGTGTGTGAATCCTTACTAGAAGATATTTTTCTCATTGATTAAAAAAAAAAAAATATATATATATGTATATGTATTGGTATCAGAGAGGAAGGGAGAGAGAGAAACATCAATGATGAGAGAATCATCGTTTGGCTGCTCTTGAGCAGAATCAAACCAGAAACCCTTCAGTCCGCAGGCCGATGCTCTGTCCACTGAACCAAAACCGACTAGGGCTCCCATTGATTTTTTAGAGAGAGTGGGAGGGAGGAAGAGGGAGAAAGAGAGAAGAAGGAGGAAGGGAGGGAGGGAGGGAGGGAGAAATGTAGATGTGAGAGAGACACATTGATTGGTTGCCTCCCACAAGCACCCCAACCGAGGCCAGGGTTGAACCTACAAACTAAGTAAGTGCTCTTGGCCCAGAATTGAACCTGTAGCCCTTATTGATTGTAGGAATGTAGGAAAAACAACATGTTTCAATACCTAAGAAATTATCTTTAAGTGCTTAAATAAGAAATTTGTGCATACCTAAGATCCTAATGAATGATTTGAAGAAAAACAAGTGTTCTTTTTTCTGGGGAGTACTGAACCACCCTTTTTCTGCTACCATAATCTTTCTTCAGGGAGGAAATGGGGTTAAATATAAGCTTTTCTTTTTTCTTCAAATCACTCATTAGGATCTTAAGTATGCACAAATTTATCATTTAGGCACTTAAAAATAATTTCTTAGGTATTGGAACATTCGTGTGTTTTTTTTGTACTTGTTTGTTTGTTTTTTTTTACATTTATTTCTCCTACTGAGCTCTGTTGTGTTTTTTAAATCCTCATCTGAGGATATGTTTTTTTTTCTTTAATTGATGAGAGAGAGAGAGAGAGAGAGAGAGAGAGAGAGAGAGAGAGAGAGAGAGAGAGAGATTGGTTGTCTCTGGTATGCATCCAGGCTGGGAATCAAAGAACCCAAAACCTGGGTATTTAACTTGACTGGGAATCGAACCCGAGACCCTTCGGTGCACTGATGACGCTCCAACCAACTGAGCAACACCATCAGGTCTCTCCTACAGAACTGCTGACCTCCTTCTGCAGGGCTTTTTGCTCACTCCCAAGCATTCCATGCTTGAAAAGAGTCTTCCTCCTGTTTCTTTTCAAACTGGTCACACCGGGACAATCAATACCTATGACAGACCAGTGCTTCTTTTCGTTTGTTTGTTTTCTTTTAATATTTTTCTACACCCAATAAATATCCAAACCTGTAGAGAATTTGTAAAAGAGGTTATTTTAACCAAACTGATGATAATTACCAGGAAGCAAGATCTCCAGTGCTCTGCAGAGTGAAAGTTTTGCAGTTCCTTTTACACATTTATAATTAAGAGGGAAACATAAGGAAGATTACATGAAGGTGGGGGAAAGCAATATACAGGATAGTTAAGATTATGTGCTCCCTTGAGGGTGGTTATACCTTCCTTCTTCCTTTAAGGCAGTGGTTCTCAACCTTCCTAAGGCCGCAACCCTTGCATACAGTTCCTCAGGTGGTGGTGACCTCCAACCATGAAATTTTGCTACTGTTATGCATCGTGATGTAAATATCTGCATTTTCCGCTGGTCTTAGGCAACCCCTGTGAAAGGGTCGTTCGACCCCCAAAGGGGTCGCGACCCACAGGTTGAGAACCACTACTTTAAGGGGTCTAAAAAAAAAAGAGGCATTTTAAAGGCATGATAACCTAGACACAGAGAAACAATGGACAAGGAAAGAAGTAATATATCTGAGATGTGACTTACCCATCCTGACCTGTCCAGTGAGGAATTTATGGTCAGATTCACCCTGTGAGGGGACTCTGGTTAGATTTAACCACAGCATCCCTTTCCTGTGCGCTCTGTTTTGGCTCTCTGATTTGGAAGTCAATGAGACCAGGTGGGTGTTCATTGAAAGCACTCCGTCCTTGAAAAAACTAGTGCGTGAATGAATGAAGGGATGAATGAGAGAAAACGTGACAGGGACATGGTATTGCAAAGTGCACACTTGGTCAACGAATACCTTTGAACACCCCGCTGTGTCCCGGGCCCTGCGGTGCGGGCCCAGGTAACAGGTAATAAACCAAACAAGAGGCTCCTTGAACCGGGGAGTTTCCCAGATCCCTGGTTCTGGCTGCATTATTGCCATGTCTATAGCTTTCCACCTTTTAGCACACAACGCATGACTTTCAGGATCACATTTTAACAAGCTGTGATCTCCTGTCTGCAAAATACGGAACAGTGCCTGCCCAGTACGCTGTCACTAAAGGGCTACCCCCACCTCTACCCCCACCCCCAAATGTTAAGCTCCCTGCTCCTAGGGGTCCTTTGGATGGAGAACCTCCTCCTAAGAACGGGCAGAGCGCCCAGCAGAGGGCGCTGTGGGGGCAGAGTTGAGCCGGGAGGGGAGCTTGACCGGTGACCCTGAGAGCCAGCCAGGTAGGCGTCTGGAGTAACCCTCCCGAGCCTCCCTCGTGCTTCCTCCCCACCCGCGGGGAACATCATCGCCGCCCCTCCCCCACAGGTGGTTCCCCCTTTCCTCCCTCATCCTCCCCCCGCCTCCCCCTTCCGGATAAGGAGCCACTTTCAGGGACTTAAAAAGAGCGCTTTCTTTGAAAAGACGCCTGGCTCCCGTTTCTGACGCCTCCTCAGGTCCCACAGGCCCGCAGACGCCGGGTGACAGACAGACAGACAGACAGACAGACAGCGCGCGGGGTCTTCCCGGGCGTCCGCCGCGCGGCGCCGCCGCCGCCGCCGGGGCCGCGAAGGGGTTAAGCCGGCGGCGGGTGCAGGCGCGCGGGGGGGGGAGGGGGGCGGGGGGAAGGGGAGGGGGCGCGGGCCGCGCCTGCGCTCTGCCGCCCTCCATTGTCTCCACGGCGGCGAGGAGCGCCGGCGAGCGCAGCCCGGGAGCCGGCGAGGCGGCGCGCGGGGCGGCGGCGGCG
>PVJN01062335.1:0-11044 GCA_004026805.1 Lasiurus borealis | reverse complement strand
ATTTAAAAACCCATGGATTTCAAAGGAAATTTAATCTGAATGTTTCTACTTCATTTACCCCACCTCTTCAAAATGTTCTCCTGAAAAAAAAGTGAATTGATGTCCTAGAAGTTTAAAGGGCCTTTTATAGTTTTCTGGTTTCTTTTAAAGAGCAAACCACTTAATGATTCGGGGAGGAATCAAAAAGCCCTAAATCTTGGAATAAAAGAAAAATAAAATAGTGCAAGTGGGTGTAAGTTTGGATCTAGGAAGTAGGCAATGTAACTTCCCATGTGAAAACAAAGAAGAAATGGTTAAAGTTAAAAATGAAGGGAAATACGATGGTTTAAGAAGTGATTACATTCTGTATGATGAATGGACAAAAAATCAAGCTAGAGATTATTCTAGATGTCGATTCATTTCTAATAGAGATTATTATAGACCTTGGTTTATTTGTTCACTTTGGTTGATTTGTGATGGAGTCCAAGTATGTGTGGTTAGTAACTCCTCAATCATTACTGCGCAGGACCGTGGCAGAGAGATCATGACGATGCCTTAAAGCAGCGGTTCTCAACCTGTGGGTCCCAACCCCTTTGGGGGTCGAATGACCCTTTCATAGGGGTCACCTAAGACCATCGGAAAATGCAGATATTTACATCACGATGTATAACAATAGCAACATTTCATGGTTGGGGATCACCACCACATGAGGAACTATATGCAAGGGTTGTGGCCTTAGGAAGGTTGAGAACCACTGCTTTAAAGTGAAGGCAATAGCAGGATGGGGGGGCTGCACGTGGCCCACTGAGCTCTTTACAATATGCTATCACCTCCCCACTTGTTCCTTCATAACCCAGTGGGTAGTGACCGGTGAGGGAAATTTGTCAACAATCCGCGTCCCTGTGTTTACGGAGGGCTGCATGCTCCCTGCAGTCCTTACCTGATGTCCTTCTGCTCCCCAGATCTTTCCACCGGGTAAGTTACAAGGCGGGAACAGTTCGGGCCCCGGGGGGATGTGTCTAATTCGCCGGAGTCGCCGGGGGAAACTCAGTGTGCAGCACAAATCCAGTCAACACCCTTGTTCCCGTTAGTTAATACACTGTTTGACACCGCCGTGGCCAGCAGCAGAATTAGTCCATCTCTCCCAGACCACCCACGCCACTAATAGCTAATAACTAACACATGCCGAGGCCATGGCTAATGATCTCCTCGTCGGGTTCAGCGGTTCTTTGTGTTTTTCTTTCTTTTTTCCTCCTCTTTATGAGCATTCACTCATTCCGTTCGCAGTTGTTGAGTGCCCGTGGGATGCCAGGTGTGTGGTGCTGGGCACTTTGGAGGAGACACAAGACGAGAGCAACTCCCGTTGCTGGCCAGAGGCACACAAGCTCAGAGAATGAACAGTCATGTCATGGTGATGCTTTCATTCATGCACTGCTGGGGTCCGCGCGATACACACCCAGAAGGTACATTTTTAATCGGTCACTTCTACATTTGGGGGCACACTCAAATGGGAAAGTCCCCAAGGAGTGTTATTCCGTTACCCTCCCTAAACCAATCAACTTTTAACGTTCATGCAAGGGGGAGACCTCAGCAACAGATACATGACATAGACCTACAGTGGCACCTTGAGATACGAGTGCCCTAACATACAAGATTTTTGAGATACGAGCTGTCGAGCGAGCAATTTTTGCTTTGAAATACGAGCAACAGTTGAGATACGAGTAATCCCGTGAATCGGCCAGCTGCAAACGACCCACCAATTTACCAGGACTCGAGGGTCTCATAGTTTCCCATGCCTCAAGGTTACGGAACGAATTAAACTCATATCTCGAGGTACCACTGTACTTGGGGATAAAATAAAAAACAAAAATGGGAGGTAATTCTTGAATACCTTCTGAAAAGCCATGGGAGGGCAGGAAATATGAAAAAAGGCCAATAAGAAAAAGCATGAATCACAGACTCCTAAAAAAGCTGTCCACGAATACCTCCAAATGAGATCTGATAATAGAACCCCCACCCCCATCTATCAATGCATCTGTCATTAGACCAGAAATCTTCGACTTCTAAGAGTTTGCCAATCCTAGTCCCGCCACATTAACTTGCCTCCCAAACAAAGATTCCGAGAACCACACGTTTTTAATTATACAAAGTAAAGGTTGATGAATGATTCATATAACTAATCTAAACTTGGGCCAGGTTAAAATAATACTGTGTAATAACTTATATTTATATAGCTCGTTTTCTTCAGAGCTCGGAGTCGTTTTCAGATACTATCTCGTCTCTTTTCATAACATCCTTGTGAAATCGACATGGTAAGGGAATCCTTGCTTTCCTTCCATGGGCAGGGCAATGAAGGGCCAGAACATTCCAGACCCAAGTCCAAGATCACACAGGATGGCAGATGAAAATCCAAGACCATAGCTGCCCTTAGGAAAGAAGTCATCTCCAAAACATGGAAATGAAAGGACAATGGCATGCACACGGCAGGCCTCCTTCCTGTTGGCAAATGACCCTGCTAATGGTGGAGGTTGCTATAGCAACAGCTCTAAGCCATAACATGCCCTTTGTCCTGGTAGCTCTGGGGTCGTCACAGGTACTTAGGGCTTTGAGGTACTAAAGACATGAGACATTATGAATCAAACCCTTGGTCCATCAGCTCCAAGATCCTCCCTCTCAGTTATGAAGTGGAGGCAGTGTGACTTGGCCTGGCCATTGGCAGTAGGTATGATGGCCCTACCTCGCTCCTTTGGGCTTGGACACTTGTGTCTGCATTATCTGTGCCTTTGCTGGAGGCTTCCTCTCTAGTATGGAGGAAAGGTGTCTTGCACACTCAGGTGCCTCTTAGTGCCTGAGTCTGAACTTCCTCTGAAAGGAGTTGTGCGTGGATGTCTGAGCTCCTCATCCTTGAGGTGTAACTGCGGAGGGTCCCCGATGCTTCCCAGAATGTCCCTGTGGGGTGAAGCTTCAGGATCCCACAATGGCCAGGGCATGGATACACATACTGGAGAGCCTTCCCACTCCTGTCTCACTTCATAACAGATGACTCTTCCAGAATTTTTACACCAAGGTCAGTTTTTAGGAAACTCAAACCATGACAATGATCTTCTCTAACATCATGCTCCATGTCCTGGTGACTCATTGTGGAGCCCCATCTGCAGTCCAAGTCTCCACGAAAATCTGTATCTGTCCCTCTTTCGGGGTGTCAGCTTCGCTAAGCACCCTACCCACTGCGGGAAAAAGAGGATGTTGATAAGACCAAAGCAAAGAGACGTAAGAGTAGGAGTGTGCTCTGAGAACCTGAAAAAACACACAAAAAAACACAAAATAAAAAGATCTCAGACTCTGTTTGGGTGTTTTCTTTGAATGTCGGGTGAGGACTACATCAGAAAGTTAGAGATGAGTGGACTTTTGAAAGCCATATTCTCATTTTTTTTTTTTTAAGTAGTTGAGATGAGTGTTTTAGTCTACCTGTTGTCTGGCCCAGGACACATGTGAGAGTGCAATACTGTTTGAATTTATTTTCTGAAGTAAGCCAACCGTATGTGGCACACTTCCATAGGTGTGATGACCGATTGGTCGTCTAGTGGCTTAGTAGTTGTTTGCAAAATATTATTTGTGAATTCACTTCATTTATTCAGTTAGTCATTCCATCAGCCAGGCAAGTCAATACAGAGCTCTTATTCTGGTCCAGGCATGGAGCGTGGGGCTGATGAAATACAGCTGTGGGCCCTGGCCTCAGAGAGCTTCCCGTGCTGTGAGGGAAACAGATAGGAAAGCAAATGAACGCTGATAATCAAAGAATTGAACATTGTGATCAGACCCATGAAGGAAATCAATGGGATGCTCTAAGAGAAAAGCAGGATACAGTTCATGTGAAGGGGGACAAGAATCAGAGAAGGGCTCTCGGGGAAGTTATTTTGGAGCTGAAAACTGAAGGGTGAGCAGTCTGGCAGGATGTAAGGAAGGGCAATCCTGGCAGAGAGAACAGCATGTGCAAAGGCTCTGAGAAGCAATGAGCTGGAGACACTTTCTCAGGGAAAGAACAGTCTAGAGATGAAGGTCTTTTCATCCAGATTCCAGCAGGTTGTGTCTCAGAAGTCCTCCCTCTGGTATGAGCTCTGTGACCCTGGGCAAGAAATGTCACTGCTCTCTGCCTCGTCTGTAAAATGGAGATTGCAATAACACTGGTGGTACCTCACAGTGCCCAGCACACAGCAAGGCCTGGAGAATGTTTTGGTTCCTCACCAGAGCAAGTGGGCTGAGTTGGCATAGAATTGACTAAGTCTTAGGAGACCATTCCCAAACACACTCTCTCTCTCTCTCTCTCTCTCTCTCTCTCTCTCTCTCTCTCTCTCACACACACACACACACACATATACACACACACACTTTTCTTCATGTTCCAACGTTTCATCATCTTGAAGGCCAAGACACGTTGTTCTTGAGAACCTCACCACCCAGAGCCACCAGCAGCAGCGTCACCAGGGACTGTATGAGAAATGCAGAGCCTCGGGTCCCACCCCAGGGATTCTGAATCAGACTCTGCCTCTAACTAACCCCCCAGGGGGACTCTTCTGCACCCCCGGGTGTGAGAAAAGCTGGTGGTGTGGCCTGGAATGCCACGGCCACTCCAGATCAAAATTCCGACACGTCGTTATGGAAAGCGCTGCCAGGTGACATCTCGTTCCTATTCTGACTCCCACACTGTCACCTCGAGCAAACAGATGGAACCTGAGATCTGGAAGAGAAAAAAAAAATTCTCAATCTACACAGGCGCTGGAGGCTGGGGCCCAGCCCTCAGACGGAAGATTTAAGCCCTGAATTGTAGGGGAGATGAGGAGAAGATAGGGGTGTCAGGGAGAGAGAAAAGGAGGATACAGCTTCTCTGCTTTTCTAACCCCCAATTTTTCTCCCATCTTCCTTTTAAAAAGTCTTCCTAAAAAGTGACTGGGCCGAGACCGGTTTGGCTCAGTGGATAGAGCGTCGGCTTGCGGACTGAAAGGTCCCAGGTTCGATTCCAGTTGGGGGCATGTACCTTGCTTGCGGGCACATCTCCACTGTGGGACGTGCAGGAGGCGGCTGATCTATGTCTCTCTCTCATCGATGTTTCTGACTTTGTATCTCTCTCCCTTCCTCTCTGTAAAAAATCAATAAAATATATTTAAGAAAAAAAAAGTGACTGGTGGGTCTCTTTTCTCTCATATTTGGTTACCACCGAGAGTTCTCCCCTCCCTCATCCATCCCAAACTGTGATTGGCATCATTGGGTTGAAATGTAATCATAGGTTTATGTCGCTCTGACTGATAAATGGTATTTGTTAAAAGATGACAAGCATGCGAAAGAGAAATACCATATGGGACAAGACTAAAAAGTATAACTTTGGTTTTTTTTAAAAAAACTCATCAGATTTTTTTTTTAATCTGTGTTTTATAAACATGCCATGACTTTTGGGATACTTCTAATAATATTTACAACGCAGAGAACAAAACACAAACGCTTATGAGCGGCTCGTGTTATCCGAACATCAAGCAAGAACTTTGAGCACCATTTCCCTCTTAAATGTCTAATTTAGATTTTGCCGCTTTGGCAATTACTTTGAACATTTCACGCACACAGCACCCAAGATTCCAATGGGGACGGCTCCTTTGATAGCCCATTACATCCCATGCGGATTCCAAATCAAATCTTGTTACCAAATAATGCTGCGCATTAGGGGTTTCATCGTTTATTTGCAAAATAAATAAATAAGCCCGCACTAATCTAAATGAAAACAAGCCGAGGAGGAGGCCTGCCTCAGAAACCTGCATCACGTCTCATGGTTCTGGTGATAAGATTTGGATCCCCTTTACCGGACAGAACTGGCTGAAAAACAGCTTGTCAAGGCGGGGACAGGCCAGTCCTCTCTCTAGTTTTTTAAACACGCGTTTTACATAACGTCCACGTGATGATGGGTCTCTACCTGCGTGTCAAGGGCACCCGTGGGGAGGGATTGAAGGATTGCTAGGAGGAGCTCTTGAGAAAGGATCTCTCCCTCTCACAGGAAATAAATCCATGTCGCCATAGCAGAAGAGGGGGGTCCAAATTGTTTAAATATCCAGCATACTTGACACTTTCCGCCCCGGAAAGCATCCCAGGCTGGATTCTTCCAGAGCAATGCGAAGAATGTGTGCGTGTGGAGGGGGCCTGACATTTAAGAATCCATCCATCCAACCATCCATCCATTCATAAATGTGCATCGTCATTCATTTGAGGGGATTGAATAAAAAGTCGGGAACATTACGAAACCCTAAAATAAACCTACACAAGAGTTTAGGAAACCTTTTGAAAAATGATACAGGGAGCCGAGACCGGTTTGGCTCAGTGGATAGAGCGTAGGCCTGAAAGGTCCCGGGTTCGCTTCCGGTCGGGGGCATGTACCTTGCTTGCGGGCACATCTCCAGTGTGGGGCGTGCAGGAGGCAGCAGATCGATGTCTGTCTCTCTCTCTCATTGATGTTTCTGATTTTCTATCCCTCTTCCTTCCTCTCTGTAAAAATCAATAAAATATATTTAAAAAAAATGATACAGGGAGATGATAAGAAACTTCTTCCCCTGAAGTCACACCATCCCATTTGTAGGACGACCTTTCGAACTGTCTGTAGTAGGTATCATGCTGGGTCTGCGGTTTTGTGAATGTGCCGGTTGCTCCTGAAAGAATTGATGCGTGTCTCATTCATCTTTGCTCTTTTCCTATCTGGTTCTGAGTGAGGGCTCAATAGATGTTCGATGAGTGGGTGGATGGATAGATGGACAGAAGAAAGAAGGATAAATGGCTAGATCCTCTGCTCTCTCTCTAATTAGGTTTGAATCATGGAGGAACAGAGGCAACGGGGAAATAAAAGCAGGATATTATTTTAGATTGTATTATTTTTAATTTTATGTGACAAAAACTGAACTCAGACTAACCAGAGCAAAAAAAGGAAAAAAGTTCTGAGTCATGTAAGTGTGAAGTCCAAAGAGGGGATCCTGCTTCAGGCAGAGCTGCATCAAGGTGCTCGAATGGCGTCGTTGGGGGCTTGGTTGTTTGCCCTTCCCTTCCATGCCTCTGTTCCCCTCTATGTTGGCTTCCCTCTCAGGCAGCTTCCGGTGCACATGGGCTTTGCAGTTATTGCTCTCAAAAGCAGAAAGACCAGCTTGCTCTTGGTTCCTCTCTCCTTCCATTCCCCACCTCCCTGCTTTACCTCCATCCTGGGCACACACACAGCTGTTCCAGGATCCCTTAGACCAGTGGTTCTCAACCTTTCTAATGCTGCAACCCTTTAATACAGTTCCTCATGTTGTGGTGACCCCCAACCATAAAATTATTTTCATTGCTACTTCATAACTGTAATTTTGCTGCAGTTATGATTTGGAATGTAAATACTTCATATGCATTATGTATTTTCCAATGGCTTTAGTGACCCCTGCCTGTGTTTTGGTCGTTCAACCCCTGCCAGGGTCGCGACCCACAGGTTGAGAACCACTGCCTTAGACCTATTTCGTGATGTTTGGAGAAGAGGACGAGCGCCTAAACTCATGGGCGATCCATTGGAAAAAAAAAGAATTTGTGAAAATGTGCTTAGCAATCGAAGTATAGGATTCTCTTTTGTAATAAGAGAGAAAACTTTCTTTCAAGAATTCTTAACTATAATTTTTATAACTGTTACCCTATTTTAGAGAAATAGCATCTTAATGGCGATGGAAGTACAGAAAGCCTGAGAAACCTGCTTAGGGTCACACGGCCACCACCTGGTAGCGCAGGCTCGTAAACCCGGGAAGACCTGTTGGTGAAGACAGAGACCTAGCCTTTCTGTTCAGCTGCTGAGCTTATTTCCTCGTCTGTAAACACGGGGACAATAATAGTATCTGCTCGTAGCATTGTTGGGAGGATTTTATGTATTCAGACAGAGAAAGTGCTCACAGTAAGTGCTTAGCACACAGTAGGTACTCAGGAAATGCCAGGAGTGCTTAAGCTCTTAAGCTTCCCTAGAAGCTTGGGGAAAGGTATGGCGGGAGGCAGGAAACCAACACGTAATGAATCCAGGGTTCCACTTAGCAGGGTTCCGGCTCGCTGATGCTAGAGGGTATTGAGTTGACGGTTGTCAGACATTCTTCTGTGAGGCTCACTTCCGCACGTGTTGGAGGCCCTTCCGGTGGGTGGCTGTAATATTTCGCCCAGAGATGGAACCTCTAGGACAGTGGTTCTCAACCTTCCTAAGGCCGTGACCCTTGCATACAGTTCCTCATGGGGTGGTGACCCCCAACCATGAAATGTTGCTCCTGTGATGCATCGTGATGTAAATATCTGCATTTTCCCATGGTTTTAGGCGACCCCTGTGAAAGGGTCGTTCGACCCCCAAAGGGGTCACGACCCACAGGTTGAGAACCGCTGCTCTAGGAGCAGCCTCCCTGTATTGGGGCTGCCTTTTCCAGCCAATCACAGCGGAGATTTGCCTTACCTGCCACGGAGTGTAAGTTGAACGCTGCTATGGAAATGGCACGACTTCCCCACAATAGAATTCCAATGTTTTCCTTCTGAGGGGATTCAGGCATCCACAGGATGCTAGAGCACTTGAACTTGGGGCACATGCTAGGATTTCAATGGAGCTTCCTCCTGTAGGCGCCCTACCCTGCCCCACCCCCAAGGAACGGGCGTGGAGGGAAGATTCACACCGGTCCTTTCTGTCCAGTGAGAAACTTGCCGGATTCTGACAGTTGGATACCCACACACTCAACATGGCCACCGCACAGGCAACCCTTCTCCACCCCCCCCACCCCATTTCTCCTCCCACAAGAGAGTGCACTCCCAATGTCGCCCAAACTCTGCTACAAATGAGGGTGCATCCCTGCGATGGACACAGACGGGTTCCTAGCAATGCGAGGCTTACTCAAAACGTCAGGGCATCATCCTTCTAAAGAGGGTCCCAGCTGATAACTGACGTTGACAAGTATTAGCAAGAAGGTCAGAGCCGGGGACTGGCTTTGCCGACTCAGCATAAGGGAGAGGATCTGAGCATTAGGATAGCGGGCCGGTCCGTGCCGCTTTGGGCCGTGGTTGTGTGTTCACACTTCCACGATAAACCTATTTTCAGGGGTTTAGAGTTCAAGCGTCAAACTCCGCTCCGTGCTCCAAGTTGGCAGAACAGAATCTTGGACCGAGCGCAAAATCTCTCCCTCCCTTGCTTAAAATATTTTTTTAAAGATGTGGTTTCAGTGTCCAAAGTGCCCAACATATAAGATTTCTGAACAGCTATTTTTTTTTTTTTTAGTTGCCGATTAGAGAGACCTAATCTGCTCCTACGTGAAGGAAGCAGCGGCCTCTTTAATTCCCATCAGTTTCGCCCGAAAGGTGTCAGGTTGGGAGGAAGTGCCGCAGCAGCCTGAAATGAATTAGAGGGCATTAGACCGTAATTAAACGGAAATCGGGGCATCATTTATTCATCAAGCCACCGCCAAGGAAAGAAGCCGCTCCTCGCGGACGCCTTTAAAATATTTAGATACCTTAAGCACCTCTGCCGGTGGGGAGCGGGCGACGGGATTGTTTCTGCTCACGGGGGTTTGCTGGGAGCAGCGGCTGAATGTTAAATAACGCCGGGCCCCAGGCGGAGGGTCGGGTTAAGTGATGGGGATGAAGCTGCTTTCAACTTGTGTTGACAAATTGGAAGCCATGGCTGATTGGTGGGGGGGGTGGGGGAGGGGGACAGGGAGGGGACAGGGGGAGGATGTCCTAGCTCCATAGAATGCCCTTGGGTCCCAGAGTCTCCAGTGCCATGTGGGCCACACCAGCAGGTGGGTGGCGCCTTCCTCGAGCTTCCTCCTTCGAAGCCTCCCCCTGTGAGGTTTCCTGGGGCAGGTCCTGCTCCCCAGCTCGTAGAATGCGCCCCAGAGTTGTGTCTCCAAAGGCGGGAAGGTGTGGGTTATGCATCCACTCAATCCAAGCAGAGAGAGAGCTTCCCCGCGTGGCTGGGCTCCCAGGACTTTGGCAGGAAAGAGAGGCAGGCTGGCCGCGTGGGCCCCACCTGGAGCTCGAGAGAAAGGTGGCGTCTCAGACTCCCCTCTAACCCCCCCCCACCCGAGTCAGAATCCCCAGTAGCAGCATCCTCAGCCGCTGGGCGCACAGGACAAGTCAGAGAAGCACAAAGCAAGCCTCCTGGGTCTCAGGCCCTGACCCAGCCCAGGTGATGCCCATCATCCAGGAGTGTCAGAGCTACGGATGCTGCAGGCCCGTCCCGACAGGTGCAGCCAGCGAGGGACCTGCACTGAGACTCCCCACGTGATTCCGATGGCGGCCAGGCCAGAAACCTGCCGATCGGGCCCTCGTATCCACTAAGAGGCGCCTCTGCGGGAATCGTGCCAGGGGCAGCAGGCTCGCGACCTTGCGGGCAGCCTCGCTCGTCATTGGCCACCCAGACGCTGTCCCCACGAGACAGGAAAGTCTTCGCTGGAGGTGATCTCGCTGCCCCGGGTTCCCGTCCTGAGTTCTCGGTCACTGGCTTCGGTCCATGTCACAGGAGGGCCGGTCACTGCTAAAGGGACTGTGCCCTTAACGCACTGGTACCAGCGGGTCTAGGTGCTTTCATGCTCACAGGCTGGGCCTTGCAAATGGCACGCTGCACGAGACCGAGACGTGCGTGTTCTCTCTGGCGGGGTTGCTGCTGGTTCTAGAAAACAGTGTTCTCCGGACTCCCGGGCATGTGCAGTGGCACGGACTGGAGGGGGGGCGGTGGAGGCGGTTTATCTTTGGTTTTAAGTCAGTGCTGGGGATGGTGCTCTTGCTTTCAAATATTGAGCAGATGGACTTCCTACGAGAGTCTTTAGATATTTTTGTGGAGAGCCTTAACTCTTCTCATCCTGTCACTTTGCTGTCCTGGTGCCGTCGATCATTTATGTGCTTTATGACTTACCTCCAAACAAACTCGGAGCTTATCTGCTGGGAAATACACACCGGGGAGCCAGGGTGGAGTGAAGGTGGCAACAAGAGTTCTCTCTCCCTCTCCCTCTCTCCCCCTCTCCCCCTCTCCTCCTCTCCCTCTCCCTCTCCCTCTCCC
>PVJN01062334.1:0-11044 GCA_004026805.1 Lasiurus borealis | reverse complement strand
GGGGGGGGCGGGCGGGCGGCTTCCAGCTGCTGGACCAGCATCAAACCTCCGGCCCTTTCCCTGCAAATAAGGCGAAAGGTCCCTCAGCCCCGGAGGAGAGGGGGGAGGGAAGGCGGGCGGGAGTGTGTCAGCAGATTTCTCCCGATCAAAACAAGCTGTTCCCGGAAAGCGCAGTAAACAGGCCGGGCGGGTGGGGCCGGGTGGAGGTGGGCCCGCCCTGCAGCCGTTGGGGCAAAGGCCGAGCCTTCCTGGCACCCACTCAGGGGCCCGGGTTTGGAGGAAAGAACAGGGAAGGGCCCCTTGGGCAACACCGGGTTTCAGGGTCAGCGCCGCTCAGCCCTTTCTCACGGCCATGGCCGCCGCCCTCCCCATTTTGTTCCAAAGTCAAAGTCAGCTCTGTTGTTTCCAAACACACCGCGGCCGGAAAGGGCCGGGAAGGAGAGCAGGGGTGGGGGAGGGTGGCACCTCGCTTCGCACCAAGGGCAGGAGAGGACTCCCTGTGCCAGGACTCCCCGTCCCTCAGGGGGCCAGGCCCGGCGCTGAGACCGAGGGTCCTGGGCGCTGCCTCGCAGGGACCCCAGATGGGCCGCCTCCTCGGAACCAGGAGCCCCCCCTGAGCCGGAGGCGCCTCCGAGTCTCAGGGGCAGAGTGGGAACTGCACAGTCACCCGAGCTGGCTGCCCGCCAGCCTTCCTCCTGCTCCATCCCTTCCTCCTGCTGGCCGCCCCGCGCCCATGCAGAACCGCCACCTGCGCCCACCCCGGCCCCCAGCGCCCCAGCCCGGCCCCCAGCCGCCCCTCCTGCCCGACAGAGCGCTGGGCTCCGGGCAGTTGGCCCCCACCTCCCGGCAGCGTGACCCTGAGCACCCTGCACCCCTCACAGCCCTGCTCCCCTTCCTCGTCCCCACTTCCTCATCTGAGGGTGCTCTGCCTGGGGGCTCCTCCCTCCCCTGGCCCAGCCCTCTCTCAGCTCCTTCAGGCCTCGGCCCGAGGTCACCTTCAGGGTGCCCCACCCCCAGGACCTGGGCTCCCTGGATCTCGGCGCCCCAAGGCCCCGGTGTGTTCCAGGCACAAGTGGACCTGGGTAACTGCGTTGAGCAAACAGTGTGTTTTGTAAAGGCCCCTCTGCCCTCTGTGAGGCTCTCAGTGAGCATTTGGGGATTTGTGGACTGATGGGAGCGTCAGCCCCCCAAACTGGGGGTCTATCCAGCCCTGGCTCCCAGGTCAGCAGACCAGGGCACAGGGTGGGGCTGCTTGCTGTGGCCGGGCCAGAACTCCCGGGAACGCCAGGGGTGGGCAAGGGAACCCAAGCCGGTAGAAGCTTGAGGGAGAGGTTGGGGGGCTGACTCCCCCAGACCCTGGCTTATTAGGCAGAGGAGGAGGTAGCCAACCCCCTGCACGCCACACTTCCATTTCCTTGTCCCACGTGGGGAGGCGGGGAGGGCACCCTAAGTGAGAGATGACCTCTCACATCTGACCCCGGTCTCCTCCAGGGTCACAGGCTGTGGGCTCTGTCCCTGGCGGCCTTTCCTGACCACTGCCAGGCAGATCCAGTGGGGGTCCGCTCCCCTCCTAAGGCCAGGCATCCGGGGAATTGAATGGGGTCAGTGCCCCGCACCCCAATCTCCAGATTCCCTGCCACGTACACCCCCCACTCCTGTGTGCCGGCCTTCAAGGCCCAGCCCTCCGGACCCTCCCCCCTCAGCTGCCCGAGCCCTGCCCAAGCTGGCCGCCTGCCTGGAGCGGCTCTGCCCTCCCTGCCAGCTCCCCACTGGCTCCCGGTCCCCTCCCTGCGTCCTGCAGCCCTGCTCCTAAGTGCTCCCAGACCCCTTGCCCCCCAGCCAAGCACCTGTGTCCCTGCTCCCCAGCCTACTAGGTCCCCTGCTGCCAACTAAACAAGTCCCAGCTTCTGGCCTGTGCCCACCTTGCCAGCCTCTGCCAAGCCATACCCACCAGGTGCACTGGGGCTGGCAACCCACCCACCATCTTCCACCCCTAGGTTGGCACAGCCCCCAACAGCCCCCTGCCTTCCCCAGCGCCCGCCCGCAGCCCCCACTGCCAGGGCCTCCCGCTTCTGCTGGGCCGGTCTCAGGTCCGAGCCGTGGCTCAGACTGTCCTGGGACCTGGGAAGGAGGTTCCGCTCGGATCCCCTGGCCACCTGAGGGCACTGGTGGGGGAGGTGTGCCTGGTGCCAGGGCTTTCTCGGGGCGAGCGAACCCCCTGAGGCTGCTGCCCTTGACACGGAGGGAGCCCTGTGCTCTCACTGGCTCAGAAAACCCACAGTCACCGCCCCCCCCTCCGCCAAATGCCAAGGTCAAGTGGGCAGGAGACAGGAGTCCTGGGGAAGAGCTGGATTTCTTACTTGTGACCAGAAGTTTAAAATAGCGAGCAGCTCAGCACGGGTGGGGGAGGGAGGCGCTGAGAGCCGGGCCTGGCCAGCTGGGAGGGGGAGGACCTGGGCCGTCAGCGCCTGTGGGCACCGGGGAAGCAGGAGGGAGATGAGTGGTTTCAGGGTGTGCCCACCCACACCCTGGACTCCCCCAAATAACCCTAGCTTTAAGGAGGAAAATTCCATAGGAAAATTTAAAAAATTCCAAAGCAGAATCTGATTTCAGGACATGGATCCTGATCTTTGAATAATGTGGGTCCCATCACCAAATGAGGAACCTGGGGGAACCCCCTGTATCTGGTGCTCTTGGAGGTCAGAGGTCAGGGACTCCCCCATCATGGATGGGAAGAAGGTGGCGTCAGGACCCAGGGGCCCAGGGCGCCTGCTCAGCGAGGATGAGGGCAGCAAGCGCGGCCAGACCCAGGCCCCCAGCTTCTGGGTTTTTCCAGCTGCGTAGGCCGGGCGGGCGGGGCCGTCTCGCAGCCTCTGCAGCGGAGCTGGAGGAAAGGATGGGCTCAGCTGCCCCCTGCTGGCCACAGTGGGAGGAGCAACCTGCAGGCAAGGACGGTGGGGGGCAGCCCCCCACCGGACCCCGTGCGGCTGGGGCAAGGCACCAAAAGCAGCCAACCAGGGGGCACCAGACTTTTATTATTATTATTATTATTATTATTATTATTATTATTATTATTTTAAATATATATTGATTGATTTCAGAGAGGACGGGCGAGGGAGAGAGAGAGAAACGTCAATGATGAGAATCATTGATTGGCTGCCTCCTGCATACCCCCTATTGGGGATCAAGCCCGCAACCCAGACATGTGCCCTTGACCAGAATCGAACCCGAGACTCTTCAGTCTGTAGGCTGACACTATCCACTGAGCCGAACTGGCTAGCAGAGGGGGCGGCACTTGGTATTTGAAAACAACCTTAGATGCATTTTGTATTTACTTAACTTTTTTAAAAGATTTCTTTTTAATCCTCACCTGAGGATATGTTTTAATATTACAGTATTATTGATTTTAGAGAGAGAGGAAGGGAGAGGGAAGTGGGAGAGACAAAAACATGGATTGGTTGCCTCCCACACAAGCCCCAACCAGGTACTGAACCCACAACCTAGATATGTGTTTTGACCGGGAATTGAACCTGCAACTTTCTGGTAAATGGGAGGATGCTCCAACCAACCGAGTACCTGGCTGCCTCTTGATATTTCTTAAAGGCCAAGAAGACCAAAATAATAGAGCAGCAGGGCGGTGTTCTGGGTTGGATTGTGTGTCCCTCCAGGGAAGCGTGTGGAAGCCCTAACCCTCAGTGTCAAGAGTGTGACCTGAGCTGGGAATAAAGCCATCGCAGGTGTCGTCAGGATGAAGTGGAGTGGGTCCCTGGTCCGCTATGACCGGGGTCCTTCCGAGGGTGGCCCTGTCAGACAGACACGCCCAGGGGGAGCCATGTGACGGGAGCACCAGACTGCCAGTGCACACCAGAGGCTGGGGCGCTGGAGGGACCCCCTGTGGCTGCCTGCACCTCGCAGACGCCAGCCTCTGCACGGAGACAGTCATTTCTGTGGTTTGAGGACTCGCCTCATCGGTAGGACCTTGGTGAGGTGGGAACACGGGCATGAAATGGGGTGAGCGAATGAATGAACCACACAGATGCAGCCATTGCAGGCAGAGATGCTTTTCCACCTGCCACTCAACGTTACCTTTTCCACCTGCCACTCAGTGTCCCCCCTCACAGATGAAGAAACCGGGGCTCAGAGAGCCCATTTTTGGTTCCACAATCAGAAGCACCTGCCAGCCACCTCCCGCTTCTGCAAAGGGGGTACAGATGTGTGCAAAACGCAGTGCTCCGCCCCTGGGGTGGGCAAGATTAGACAGGCCTCCTCCTCCCCAAACCCAAAGTAGCAGGTATTATGCCATCCCCACTTTATTTATGTACTTTTAAATGTATTTTTATTTCAGAGAAGAAGAGGGAGATAGAAACATCAATGATGAGAAGCATTGATCTGCTGCCTCTTGCAGGATCCGCCCCACACTGGGGATGGAGCCCACAACCCGGGTACTGTATGTGCCTCCACTGGGAAGTGAACCGTGACCTCCTGGTTGACAGGCTGGTGCTCTATCCACTGAGCCACACCGGCCTGCAGGGAAGACCATCCTCATTTAGAGAAGAGGCGATGGAAGCCAGGCAGGTGACAGGACTTGAGGCTACAGAGCAGAGGAGAGGAAAGCTGAACAATGGGCAGGTCCTGGCCCCCAGGAGAGAAGGTGTGTCCAGGAGAGACCAGCTGTTCCGGGGACAGCTGTCCAGGCGACAGGTGCAGGGAATGGGGACAGGCGTGACGTTGGGAGCCAAGCCGGGGAGGGGTTGAGGAGAGCCAGAGGGAAAGATTGCAGGGTGTGTTCTAGAAACAAGTGGAGCTGGTATGTTGTGGGCGAGGACTAATCCAGGACCTCAATCATGTTAGGGGTCCTCTGTGAGAAAGAATAATTTTTTAAAAATATATTTTATTGTTTTGGGTTTTTTTAACAGAGAGGAAGGAAGAGGGATAGAGAGTTAGAAACATCAATGAGAGAGAGACATCGATCAGCTGCCTCCTGCACACCCCACACTGGGGATGTGCCCACAACCAAGATACATGCCCTTGACTGGAATCGAACCTGGGACCCTTCGGTCCGCAGGCTGCCAAACCGGCTAGGGAGAAAGAGTCATTTTTAAATCCTACTTCTGCAAATTCTACAAAACCAGGGACACAGTGCCAGGTGCTTCCAGCGCCTTGGCAGGGGCGGGCCCTGCGGCTGGTCCTCTCGTCCCAGGCCTCTCAGACTCTGTGCCCCGGGCTGGCTGAGCGTCCTAGAGTTCACGTCGCCGAACACCTGCTCGGAGACCAAAGCCACTCCCAGGGGAGCCTCCAGCAGCGCCTGCCGGGAAGAGCCGGGGTCCCCACAGGGACTGTTCCAGGTGGGCTCCCTCTCCCTGGGGCCCCCTCAGGTGCCTGGAATTGGGATCACAACTGAGAGGCCTCCCCCTCCAGCAGCCTCTCCCCCTACCCGCTGGCTCCCTCTGCAGGCCACGCTGCGTGCTTTCTGGGGGCAGCTGGTCTCTCCAACTGCAGTTAGAGCACGTGGCCTTGGGCAGATGGGAGAGAGCAGTGAGGGCGGAACTGAGCCTGGAACCAGGATGGGGGGCAGGGAGGAGGGGGCAGTGAGGTGGTCCCGGCGGGTGTGTCCTGTCCTCTCCCTTGTGGTGCTGGGAGGCCCAGAGAGCACCAAGCCCCTCCTGTGGAGGAGAGCCGCTGAGGACTGAAATGGGGTGCGCATGTGTGTGGACACCCTTTCTTTTCTTTAAAAAAAAATATATATTTTATTGATTTTTTTCAGAGAGGAAGGGAGAGGGATAGAGTTAGAAACATCGATGAGAGAGAAACATCGACCAGCTGCCTCCTGCATGCCCCCTACTGGGGATGTGCCTGCAACCAAGGTACATGCCCTTGACCGGAATCGAACCTGGGACCTTTCAGTTCACAGGCCAACACTCTATCCACTGAATCAAATCGGTTTCGGCTGGACACCCTTTCTGAACTTAGGCCCGAAAAAGCAGCTGGGTATCAGTGGAGACAGAGCTGTGGTCCGGGAGGAGGCCTGGGCAGAGTGAGCCACAGGCAGAAAGGGTGTGTCTGGAGCGGGAGCTCCTCCAGGGTGAGGGGAGGGGGTCCCCCAGTCAGCCTGAGCCTTCACACACATCATGAATTTGGTTGACACTTCCATTATAGGGAAAGGGCGAACAGCGATATTAAACATTTCTTCTAAGTAATCACTTTCGGTGTGCAGCAGTCCGCGCACCGGCCACTAGTGTTAATAAAGCCAGCACACAGCTGCGGTCCGCCCCCGGCTGGAAGTTTCCAGCAGAGGAGTTCATGGTGGAGGAGCTGACTGCAGGGAGAAGAGTGGACTCTCCCGTGGCCCAGTGGAACAATGATCACAGGGCCCTACGCCTGGACGGGGAAGGCTGAGGAGTTGGAAAAAGAGGTGTGAGGAGGGACAGAGCGCAGGCTGAGGACCCGTTCCCTTCCCTGGCTTGAAGATGCCAAGTTGGGGAGGGGGCGGTGAGCCAAGGAGCGCAGGCGCCTCTGGACGCTGGGGCAGTAAACAGGTCCTTGCCCGGCGCCCGGAAGGCAGCCTCGCCCACACCCTCATCTCAGCCCGGAGCTCCCTCCACGCTGACCTCAGAGCTGACAGTGAGGTGCGGTGTAAGCCACCGCGGTGTGGCCACTGGTTACAGCAGCAACAGCAAACTAACAGGGTGGGGAGGGCAGAGGCCTGAGGAGGGAAGGGCCCCAGGCCTGCCAGGCCCCAGGCCGATGGTGCTCCCTGAACCACTAAGATGGTGTCTATGCCACCAGCAGGCCCGGCTGCTCAGTGAGTCTCGTTCTGCCCAACCTCCAGCCGGTGCTCACCCACAGGAACAAAGCCAAGGTTATCTCAGTCGCGCAGCTTCCTGTGGGGTCCACAGCGCCCCAGAGGCTGGCCTGACGCTCTCCTTGCCCAACAGGATCTGTGGGAAACCACTGCCCCTGCCCTGGGCCTGGGGAGCCACGGGGAGGCTGGAGAATTGCCCAGCCTCCTGGGGCCTCTGCCATCTCCCGGGACACTGTCCTGGGCCCCATCCCCGGGTGGGAGGAGGCACCTGGTGACAGTGGCTCAGGGTCACCGGACGGGGATAAAGGCCCCGCAGCCTCTGTCACTCCTGTCCCCCTGCCTCCCCGCAGAACTCCTGCCCTGGTTCCCACCATGAACCCCCAACCTCTCTTGGACCTTCTCTCTGACCGACCACCGAGCGTGGAAATCTCACTCTGGCTGCATCCCCTGGCGCAGGGGTCGGCAAACTCATCAGTCCGCAGAGCCAAATACCAACAGGACAACAATTGAAATTTCTTTTGAGAGCCAAAGGTTTTAAACTTAAACCTCTTCTAACGCCACTTCTTCAAAATAGACTCGCCCAGGCCGTGGCGTTTTGTGGAAGAGCCACACTAGGGGGCCAAAGAGCCGCATGTGTGTGGCTCGAGAGCCGCGATTTGCTGCCCACGGCCTTGGCGCAGTTAATAAAAAGCCAGCACACAGCTGTGACCAGTTCCCAGGCCGGATCGACACGCTCCTCACTCACAGCACAAACACCACGGTTGCCGGAAACAGATTTTATTATGAATGAGTCACATGGTACAAAACAATAAGAACATTCAAAGGACATTTAGCAAAAGGCTTTGTCCCCAGGACGGCAGCAAAGGTTAAGGCACAATGGGTGCTTGGAAAACAGCAGGAAGACAAGAGCGAAAACAAGTCATCTGTGTCCACACCCGCCACACCCGCAGGCCCGGGCCATCAGATGAGAATTCACTTGGCATCAAAACAGTGATTAGGACTGGAGGGCCAGAGGGCGGGCGGGTGACTCCAGGCTGGGCCACCTTGTGTTGTGACAAATAAGGCACGCCCACCTCAAGCACCTGGAGGGCTCCTGCGTCACCAGGGAGGAGGTGGCGCTGGCAGCTGGAGCCAGGTGGCTGGCATCTCCTCGCCCACGTCCCGCCGGGAAGGGGAGACACAGAGAGCCCTGAGCTGGCTGCACAGGCGCCTCTTCCTGGCGGAAAGTCCCAGAAGCCAGGCCAGGCCCACCAGAGGAGCCCCAGGGCTGGCCACGCCCAGGGCCACATTCACCATGGACATTTGTTCCCAAGGAAGAGGAGACGGGCTGTTGGGGTGGGACTTGGGGTGGGACTTCCCACATGGCCGGCCCGAGGGGAGGGGAGCCGGCCCTGAGGGTGTGGCGTTCTCTGGCGTTGCCCCAGAGGTCACAGGCTTCGAGGACCCAAAGGTGATGAGTGAAAAGGAAAATAAACTGAAGCCCCGGAGGTGGGAGCTTCTCTGAGTGAGGGTGGGGTTGGGGGTGGGGTCTGCTGGTCCCGGACAGCCCTCCGGCACAGTGACATCCCCAAACCAGCAGAGGCACTTTCCTCCGGTCAGTGTCTCCTGCCCACAGGCCTGAGTGAAGGGCACAGGTGCCCCGCTGAGCTGGGCCCGCCCAGCTCCCTCCAGTTCCATCATCCAGGGGGGCCTGCGTGCGGACCTCTCCTCCCGGTCCGGCCACCAGCCCCGGTTCAGCTCTGGAGGCCCCGGCCGCCCCGCCAGGAACAGCCGCCCGGCAGCCTGGATTGCGGCCACACCGACGTCCAGGGAGCGGACAGACTCCGGACCTGCAGGCCCCAGGCCCTCGTCCTTGCCCTCCTGCCGTGGGAGCCGCCAGTGGGGGTTCAGAGCAGGAACCGCTGCCCGTCTTGAGAGAGGACCACTGGCGAGTTGCTGGGTGGAAGGGGGAGACTGGCCTGATCAGACGGTCCTGAGAGGGCGGCGGGGCCCCCAGTGCGGAGGGCAGGTCGCGAGAGGCACCGGGTGGGCTCCCTGAGCCAGCTGGCCCGCCCGGCACATGCCCGGCGCAGAGGTCCCTGCTCCACGCGTCGAGGTAGCCTTCTTGCCAGTGGAGGCCGCACTGGCCGGCCGCTGCGCTCCTCCTGCGGCACCGGCACCGGCGCCGGCACCGGCCTCAGCTCTGCTCCGGGCGCTCGCCGGGCTGCACCACCGTGTAGCTGCCCTGGCCCAGCGAGAGCTGCCGGCTGAAGAAGGACGTGGTGCGCTTCGGCTTCACCGGCTTGATCTGCTCGCCTGTCGGGGAGTGGGGCGCACTGAGGCCCAGCCCCCCGAAGCCTGGTTGGGGCTGAGCTCCCCTCCACATCGGCCACTCTCTGGCCTCACCACCCCCCCCCCACCTCTGCACCAGTGACGGGCTGGGTGGGCCTGTCACGTCACCAGCCCCCGATCAGCGGCAAATCGGAGTGTGAGTTTGATGCTGGGCCAGCATGAGGCCTGAGGAGCTCTGGCTAAAACCTGTTCAAGAACAGAGGAGCCAAAACCGGTTTGGCTCAGTGGAGAGAGCATTGGCCTGCAGACTGAAAGGTCCCAGGTTTGATTCCGGTCAAAGGCATGTATCCTGGTTGTGGGCATATTCCATGCAGGGGATGTGCAGGAGGCGGCTGGTCGATGTCTCTCTCTCATCGATGTTTCTGGCTCTCTATCCCTCTCCCTTCCTCTCTGTAAAAAATCAATAAAATATATTTAAAAAATAAAGAAAGAAAGAAGAAGAACAGAGGAAAGAAAGGAAGTTCCTGAACCTGCGGCCGGTGAAGGTGAGCCCCAACAGGCAAAGAACGCTTACAAGCTCAGCGCCAAGCAGGCGACCCAGGTCAACACCAACAGCCACAATCGTGCTGCTGCGGAACCTCTGACAGGATGCGGAATGAAAGTGGCACCCCGCCCCGGCTGGTCTGGCTCAGTGGATAGAGCGTCAGCCTGCAGACTGAAGGGTGCCAGGTTCGATTCTGGTCAAGGGCACATGCCTGGGTTACAGGCCTGATCCCCACTGGGGGATGTGCAGGAGGCACCCAATCAATGATTCTCTCTCTTTCCCTCCCCCTTCCTCTCTGAAATCAATGAAGATATATTAAAAACAAACAAAAAACAAGTGGCACTCCACCTTTGTGATCTTCCTCCCCACAAACCCTAAGCCCAGCCTAATCCTGAGAAAAACATCAAACTCCAGGGAAGGGAATCCTGCAATGTCCTGACCAGCTCCCCCACAACCCCTTCAAAAGGAAAGTCACAAACGTCACGGGTAAGAGGAGCCGAAGGACCCATGAGAGCTGAACACAGTGTGAGGTCCAGACAGCTCATGACCTAAACAAAGACATGAGGCGCCGTCACCGGTGTGGCTCAGTGGATAGAGCGTCGGCCTGCGGACTGAAAGGTCCCAGGCTTGATTCCGGTCAAGGGCACGTACCTTGGTTGCAGGTTTGATCCCCAGTAAGGGGCATCAGGAAGCAGCCAATCAATGATTCTCTCTCATCACTGATGTTTCTCTCCCTCTCCCTTCCTCTCTGAAATCCATAATAAAAAACCCCACGATATCAATTTTGGCTCATTAATTACAATATATATGCCATGTAAATAGAAGATGTTAATTTTTTTAAATCCAGCAAAAAAAGAAAAACAGGCAACATAAGTGAACGGTGATTCATGAAGCAAACAGGATCATGCACGTAAAACGGTCCAGCTTCACTAGGATGCAAACAGCACCCCCACATCTCTCCCCGGACATAACTCGCTGCCTCTCAGATGTGAAAACTAGCAACTCCCGTGTCCGTGTGCAGGCGTGGGTGCAGAGACCACGGGCCTCCTCTGAGTGGCAATGCAGACTTTACCAGTCCTCCCACAATGGCCTGTCTGCTCCGGGACCCGCTCAGGGACCCCACCCTGCAGACACTGGGAGGTTCTAGTCCCGGACCCGCTTCAGCACCCACCCTGCAGACACTGGGAGGTTGTAGTCCCGGACCCGCTCCAGCACCCACCCTGCAGATACTGGGAGGTTGTAGTCCCGGACCCGCTCCAGCACCCACCCTGCAGACACTGGGAGGTTGTAGTCCCGGACCCGCTCCAGCACCCACCCTGCAGACACTGGGAGGTTGTAGTCCCGGACCCGCTCCAGCACCCACCCTACAGACACTGGGAGGTTCTAGTCTCCACTCTGGACGGTCCTGAGTGGCGTCTGGGGCCGCA
>PVJN01062333.1:0-11045 GCA_004026805.1 Lasiurus borealis | reverse complement strand
GGGGGGGGAGGGACTGAGTTTAACTGCTTTTTTCTTCAAACTGACCTACCAGAATCTGTCTAGTCATCTTCTCTCCTTGTATGGAAGTTACATGGGGCTTTCCTCCAGCCCCCTTGTTCTCTAGAAGGGTGGGGATCTACCACATGGCTTAACCATGTACCAGGGGAGGTAAGGTCAGGAGAATGCAACATGCATGACCAGAGGCATTCTAGGGTAGAGAGAGGTTCTTAGGAGTGAGGTCCTGATTAGCAATACTTACCTTCAATATTTGCTCTTACCAGCATTTTTCTGTTGTTAGGTGTCCGGGACATCCTGTCCTTTTGAACTTCTTTAATTGGCCTATAGTTCTTGCTCTGCTCCTGTCTAACTGCCTACAACAGCTTTACTATAGAGACCTAGCCTACTGCATTTAGTATACCCACACAGTCTTTGTTCCCATGAAAGGCAGCCCATTTAGGGATATGTGGAGATTTCACTGCAGCTGTAAACCAGAAAGAATGAAACTAGGTGCACCTTTTTACCACTTTAAAATATATATATATATATATATATTTATCAGTGTTTTTTTACAGAGATGAAGGGAAAGGAATAGAGAGTTAAAAACATCGATGAGAGAGAAACATCAATCAGTTGCCTCCTACTGGGAACATGACTGCAAACAAGGTACATGCCATGCCTTTGACCAGAATCGAACCTGGGACTCTTCAGTCCACAGGCAGCTGCTCTATCCACTGAGCCAAACCAGCCAGGGCTTTACCTCTTCTTTAACTGCTGTTTTTCTTTCCAAGACTGGACTTTTGGCAAGATGCTGCATGCTAAGGTCACCGAATAATTGCTTGGTGGTGGTGGTTTCTCTGAATTGACTTGGTACTCCTCTGTCTTTTAGAACTGTGCTTTTCAACCCATGTTGAAAATTTTTAAAATGTGTGATACCTGACTATATATAGTCAGGTGCACTGACCTTAGATTGTCCTATAAAAGAAGATTACAACAGCCAATACAACAATAGCAATCCAGTGTGAATGAGTCAAAATTATATCTATTTTCCAGTCAGATCAGCAAACAAGTATTACTTGGTGTGCCACAGAATTTTAGTAATTAGTTTATGTGTGCAATGAGATGGAAAATGTTGAAAATCACTGTTTTAGAAGATTGATTTCAAAGCATGTGGTTGTGGAGAAGAAAAAACCACATGAATATTCTCAAGAGAAAAGTGAGAACCCTTGGATTGAGAGTGCAATGTAAAGAGATACTCCATGACTGTCAATGGCTGATCCCCAACTTCTCAGAAGTTTGCACTCCATGTTTATCACAAGTATAAGGGAGAAAGTACGTGCTCAATGATTCAAAGAATCAATTTCATAAAGAAAAGTTTAAAATAGTTATTTAATGTATAAGGAACAGAAATTATTTTTTGAGCAATAGTGTATTTCAATGTGTTTTAGAAAATTTAATCAAAGTAGTTAACTCTATGAGAAAAAAAAAAAGTGAATAATACTTGACACAGAGTATTGGGTGCACCAAAATATGTCAATGTCTTCAGGCGTCACTTTTTATTTTACTATGTTAACAATTGTCTATTAAGTTGCCTAAAGCTTACTACTGAGCTAGATGTTATAGAGAGCATGAAACAGCAGAAATAATGGCCTTATCCAATTTGAGTTCAATGAATAATTATTTATAGCAAAATAATCCTAGAAATTAAAAGTAAATTAAATCATTCTTAAATACTTTAGTGAAAATTAACTTACAGGGAGGGATAGTTGACATTATGTTTCAGTGAAAATCAGAAAAGCAGAAGATGGAAATCTAATGCTATAATGATCAATTGTGTATTTTCTGTTATATACTTAAGGTATGGACCATATGAAAAGGGTCTCTATCAACCAAAGAGGGTAAACGTGTAAGAGAGCTCAGCAAAACAGAAGTCAGATAACACAAAATATAGTATGCTTTCAAAGAGAGAAACCTGGTCACCGGAGCAGTGTGCTCAGTTTCAAAACTTAGAGAACTCACAAAGTTCTTATATTATCTGGGGAAATTATCTATTAACATTATTGAACTCTTGCTCAGATTCCTACCTGTCCTTGGGTTCCTTGAAAACTGCACAGTGAAACTGTAAATTCTGCATAACACTTTCAAGTACTTTGATCTCTGTAAAATATACTTCTTCCTTTTCATATTATAACTTGAAATGCTGGTTTACACATTGATCTATTATAAGTTGTCAGTGTAAATTAATCCTCCAAACTTCTACATGTCAAAGTATATGACAAAAAAATCAACATGTATCTGAAAGTCTAACCCTTTCACATAGAGATCCTACTAAATCCTTTACAACCAGTGAAGTCTTAACCTAATAGACAGCCAATAACTGTCTTCTTTGTCCTAACTATATCAGCACTTATATTTTTGCTCTGATGCCATTATTACCAACATCTAATTACATATTTGTACCATATAATTTCTGGATCCCAGGATTAACAATAAAGTTGAATGTGCATCTGTACATCCATGTTTTCTACAGTAGGACTTGGGGTTTTGCCACATTTTCTAGAAGCCTATGCCATTGCAAAGACAGGTAACTCTTTTCTGTAGTCCCATTCCATAGAGAGCTGAGGAAATCATGCACTAGCAAAGGTAATTCCAGGAACTGTGAAGTGTGGCTGGCTCTCCAAGCCTTTGAACGTGTCTCCTGAAGTGGTCAGTGGTGTCACAGCCACCATAAGTCACTCTGCTGTCATCTATCTTGTGTAGGTCCTGGTGAGTGGTAAACTCTACAGATCCTCAGAATTAATGGCTGAATATGTTGCTGCCGCTATAGTAGCAGGGATGTCTGTTTTGTTCCATTCCAGGAAGCCACTGTTTCTAGCCTACCAACTTGATGCTCCTAATGCTTCTTTTGGAGTTAACACTTCATGAGTTAGGCAGTTTGTCAGAATAAGGTAAACACATTGCTCAGAAATCATTTAAGGACCCAGAGGCATTTAAAGACTAGTATGGATGGACCTATGAGATTTTCTCAGGGAATGACAAACAGGTTTCAACTCCCAGACCATTTCTAAATGATGGAGCATAGCCACCAACCCAATACTTAATGTTATTTATTGTTAAAAAAAAAAGTCTTAAACTCTGTCTAGACTCGGTGGTAGAAAGTACCCTGTTAATTCATCATGTCAACCATGTGTGCAAAAGCCACTTCTTAAAATATCTTCCAAATGTAGGCCACTCCTAATCTCCAAACTTCTTACTTTATAATTGGGGAGATTGAGATTTAAAGAAAAAAATTTGCCTGTATTATCGTTTGCTTCTTCATAATGAATCATCCTAGGAAGAAAAAAGAGTCATTGATGCCCTAGCGATGGGGACAGTAGAGCTTTCATTATCTTCTTCACTATAAAAAATAAAAGTATCAGTCCTTACAGGGAATTCTGCTAGATCTGGAAGTCCAGCATTGCTGTTTTAGATATTCTGTTATTTTAAAGACCTGGACCTAAGTTTTAAGGAATATTTAGGAGAAGAAAGATTTTATGTCTAATAAGTTTCTATCATGTTGCATTCAGGCTTTACAAATTGTTAAAAATTGCATTGGCAAGAGAAAATATGTGATGAGAAAATTAGAAACAATTTTTTAAAAACTTTGAAGGAGTGTTTAGTACTTGATGGAGGTTTTTGAACACTGGAAGATTTTAGACCACTTATATAGACCAGGATTTCTCAACCTTGACAATATTGACATTTTAGGCCAGATAATTATTTACCGTGGTAAGCTACCCAGGATGTTTAGTAGCATCCCTGGTCTCTGTTTACTAAATGTAAGAAGCACCCCCTGCCCTATTTTTCAAAACCAAGAAAAAAAAATGTGCTCAGGCATTGCTACACGTCTCTTGGGAACAAAAACATCTCAATTGTGAGACAACATCTGATCTAACTAAATCAGTAGCTAGAAGCATCTGGGAATTATTACAAAAGGAAGCACATGATGAGGGCTTTAAGGAAGATTAATCTTTCATTATAACAGAATGGATGTTTTATTTAAACTTTATAACCTACCCAATTATACGATATTTTAGAGTGTTTTAAATGGGTGCTTTAAAAAGAATTCAGTGAAGGAAGAAATGACTTTTAGGAAACAATTTTATTTATTTTTTTGCTTATTCAAAAAACATTTATTGACCAAACAATATGCTCTAAACATGGGAATAAGAGGGTGATTGGAGGTGTGGTTCCTGGACCTACAGATCTTAGTCTATAGGCAATTAAACAAACAATGCAGTGTAGCAGTTGTTCTTAAAAATTTGCAGAATTTGATGTACCTAGAGAGCTTGGTCATCAAAATAGCTGGATCCCACTCCCAGATCTGCTGACTCAGTAGGTCTTAGGTGAAGCTAGAGAATTTGCCTTCTGACAGTTCACAGTATACTGCCCAAGGAACCGCAATTTGAGAATGATAGCAATAGAGCATACTAGGATGAGATAATGGCCAATAGAAATGGAAACTCAGTTGTAAGCCACCCTTAAGATGTCTGGGGGTAAGCCAGAGGAAGGGGGCTGGTAAACCTTAAGGCCAAAGGGGGATGGCTCCAGATATAGGCCTAAAAGTTAGAGCCAATGAGGTCCATAAAAAATTAACTTTTTTAACAGAAAATCATTACTAAAACCTGTGACAGTGTCAGTATTAGTCACAGTATGGACTTTCAGCTCAGCAAATGGAGAGCTGTGTTTTGTGGATCTGAAAACAAAAACAGCAATATTTTGTCATGATATTGATCACACTGAATTTATTTGAATGCCTTTCCACCTAGACTAAGCATGGAGGTTAGAGCAGGTTTATTATTTTCTGCCAGTCCCCAGGCCAATGCCTGACACAATGTACGTATCCTCTTGCCTGACACATTGTTCACAATTTTTTTATTTACATTTTTGTTTTCTAGTCTTTATATCCAATGTTTTTATTTTTAGGGTGTGGCTTTGAAAATACTGACAAAGTCATGATTTCCTCAATATCTATTAATACCTATTTCCACTTTTTCATTGCCCACAGGGTTGTTGTTTTTTTATAAACTGAAAAGGATACCAAAAAAAAAAAATAGCTATATTGAGCTAAATCTTAGGTATATTTACTTTTAAACATGGAGTCTTCACAATTTACTTCAGTGATTATCTTGCCCAATGTCTTCCATATAAAAGCTGACAAGCAGCTTAATGTTCAATAATTTAACTCAGAGGAAACAACTAGGTATGAGAAGACTTGGGAGATGAATCCAGGTCTTCTTAAGCACAGAAAGAATGCTTTGCGGCTGGTGGAATTTAGTATTCTGTTCCCACCTTAGGCACACAATCTTCATCAACTTCATTTTGATGAGATTATAGAGCTTTTGAAAGTTCCCTTAAATTGTTCTTCATTCCAAGTATTGTATAACTGCCTTACAATTCTCCAAAAGGTTAATTTTATAATAGTTTGGTTGTTAAAATGTTCCTTTAAATGATTGCAGTTAAGAATATCTCAAACTGTCAAGATAATAATAGCACCTTATATTTATCAAGAGTTTTTCTTCATCTGGAATCTCAGTGTTTTCCAATGTACCCCTCAGGGCCCGCAGAACCACCTAGCTAAATGAAAGGGAATCCTTTACCCCATCAGAAAGTGCCTTCTTAGTTCGAAAGTGAAGCATTTTTGTTAAATCTGTCATGGCCTTTTTTTTTTTTTCAAGTGAATATTGAAATCTGGCATTTGCCAATTGGGCAGGTTGCTTTAATCTACTTTTGAAATTCAATCATTGAAACATTTCTTCTTGTATTTCTGATTATCCTGTTCTCCCAAGTATTAGGCGAATTTCTTAAAATGCACTCACTGAAGATGAATCTTATAAAAACATGTTCTATTGATGTGTTGTAAAGCAACGTGGTTTTAAACGTGTGGAAAAGGTGTTGAGAGAACAAAGTCCTTTTCCAGCTCTTCGCTGCATTAAACACGCTGAAGGGGCTATCTGAAGGGCAAAGCTTTGAATGGTTAGGTTATCGCAACGAAAACCTCGGCCCGGAGGAACCTATTTCAGCAAAGAGAACCCTTGGTGCCTGTGTGTAGATGATAAAAAAGAACAAAAGCTCCAGCCCCTTCGTGAAAGCAGGGTTTAGAATGCACTGAAAGCTTAACAGAATTGAGGATAACATTTACTCCAGAGTTATTGCAGACGTAGGAAGACAATCCCTTTCAATTGGGGGAGACTGATTTTGAGAGCAGGAGCATCCGGGTAATTAGTCAATGCACATATCATGATCATGAAGGCGATCTGGGTGATGCGCACAGATACAGATAAGGATAAGGGATGATGGTGGGGCCTTTGAGTAAGCAGCATGTGTTTTATTCTTTGGGTATATCTTTGTTATTAATCAAATAAATTGTAATGTGACAAAGACAGAATAGTATTCGCTAATAATAAATCCTACTCCAAAAATACATTTTGGTAAGTATTATGAGCTTTTAGACTTCTACTGTTCCAAGCATGCAATAAAGGAGATAAGAAGAGATTTTTATTGCTCACCCTTGCAGGTATACATCGGACTAGCTCTTTGCCAAGTTAACATAAATCGTAAAACCTTTTGATCTTTTTTTTTCAGCAAGATAGAAAGAAAACGAATTACAAATATTTATGTGGAGTTTAATGTCCAAGGCAGCACAGTTGTAAAAGATGGAGACCCACATAATAAATAGCAAACTGCTGAGAATGTTTTGAATGCAAAGCCTTGATACCCATCTCAGCATTGTCCAATTTCTATAGCAATCGAAATTCATGCTGGGAAAGTGGTTTAAATATGTAAATACTGTTTTGTTTTGTTTTTTATAGTTGTGGGGAAGTTACCCTGTCCTTTATGTTTACTATCAATTTAATTAATAATTAAAAACTTTCAATAGTTCTTTAGAATGTTTCTTTTTGTTTCTACAATCACCAGTTTCGTTATTAACAGGTCCTTTGAATTAATGTGTATCATGGGAGGGTAGTTACGAGCCAGCCTGTTGCTAGACCCGTTGCATCTTTTCTCAATGATACTTGTCTGGAAAAATAAAGTTCTTTCAGAGTCTTATTCCCACATACAAATCTTCAGACCTAAAACCTTTCTATTTTATTTGTGTGGTGGGGAAAATATTGAGAAAATAGGTGATACAGAGATTTAAACAGAAGAATTTAAGCAAATGTTATTGGTTTGCTTGTGATTAAAAAACAACAACATTTACAGAGCAAAAGCATTCTACTTAGTATGAAACACTTCAGTGCACGCACCTAAGCACACTCAATTCTCTTTTATTCTTAAAGTCCTCCTGATGCCTTTATATTGTTCCCACTTCAGATTCTCTGTATAGTTGAGAGTAAATTGAACTGAAATGGAATTCTTAGTAGGCATAATTTTCTCTACCTTTATAAAGAAGAATTCTAGGCCAAAATCTGATGAGCTGATCTCATTGCTTCTGCAACAGTTAGATAAGCTGAGAACTGATTCATTCAATACTAGAATAGACTCAGAGCTAGAGAAACGCCAGGCTTAGCTTTTATCAAATGCAGTTACTCCATTTACATATATTTCTGTTTTCTTCATGTCAAAATATGATTTGTATAAAACATCATTTTCAATCTCATATTGTACTAATCCTTAGGAGGTTCTGGCTATACTGATTGTTTAAAGTCTGGTTATTGATTCAAATGTCTGTCACAGGTTTGGTTTGGTTTGGTTTGGTTTTATTCACATTTCTGAAACTGACCTGCTCTCAACTGATAAAGTGTAAAATATTGACCAATTACACACTTATCGAATCCTCTGTAAACTCAGAAATCTGGCTGGGTGTGGACTTTTCCAGGTCATATCTGTTTCTCCTAAGGTCTACCATATTGGTCACCTTTATAATATCAGTAATTCTGCATAGAATGGACTGGGAGGAAGGTAGAAATTATGTTGAAGACCTGGGCACAAATTTAATGAGGCAAATTGGGATGACACAATTTATCAGTACAATGCCTGACACAGAGTTGTTTGTGAATCAAAACTAGCTGAATGCATTGCCATTCTGGATGTCACTTAGCTTGCGATTTCATCCATTTCATAGGGCTGTGGTCATTATTTGACCCCTTTTCTCTTTCTTTGTGTCATTGTGAAACCAATCAAACGAAGTATTAGCTTTAGTTCACCATACTCAATGACATTAAAAACAAATTTCAATCAATCAATCAATCCATCAATCTTGTCTCTAAGAAGTTCCCATAGACTTATCGCAACATAAATTCCCAGGAAAACTAAATTTGAAATGAAGTAGAAAACATCCATTAGATTACTTTTATGGCTCTTGGACTTTTTTTCCCCCCAACTGGGCTCAGCACTTGAATATTATTAATTCCACCCTGTTTTTTTTTACGACCAAAGGCATGTGGAATACTATTTATTCCACAGCTTCATCGCAATGCATTTAATTCATTAATAAAATGGCAGTAAAATTCACACCAAATTTATGTTGCCAGGCTGAGACTGTGTCTGAGAGGTTTATAGTTTGTGTCAGCCAAATGAAATACGATGTTTGACAACATCCTCTTTGTGATATATGACACTTAGAGTTGCTACTGAACAGTTCATCCTCGCTAAAATATTATTTAATTGTATTCTTCATCATTGAGATAAAACCATGAAACAAATCCCCCTCACTATAGATCTAGATCCTTCACCGTATTAATGATCTTTAATGGCTGAGGAGAGTAATTGCTAATAACCACTCTATGCTGATTATACTATAGTAATAAATAAGTATCTCCTAAAGTTATGTACATCTTTATTTTCTCCACACTTGAACTACATGAGGGTAAATATAGGGAAACACAGCAATAGGATTTCTGGTACTTACATGCAGACAGTTGGATGACCTTATCAAAAGAAACATGCTATTTAAGTAACACAAACGCTGCAGAACATTTTACTACTTACTTGATATGTTTGAGTGTCCTACAACCAATCTTTCTCCCCAGTGTGGGGCCATATTCAGGCTGTTGCCAAAATTCATTTACTCAGCCACTTACTTAATTTACTATATTCAAAACATTTGATCCTTTATCCTGGCTGCCCCTGTACCTGTGAGAGCTTCCTTATGTTCTTCACTGCTTAAGGAACTTCTGCTCAACTCCAAGGAAACATTTCCTCTTCTTTGAAGCCTTTCCTACAACCTGTAAACAAAATTGAGCGCTCTTCCTTGTGAACCCCTGTAGTGATGTATGTATCTTAGCACATTCAGTAGTGTTTGTTTACATGCCTCATCCCTCAAAAGCACACATTTCTTAAGTTGATCTTTGTGATCATAGCACCTAGCGGAATATCTCAAACTAGGCATTCAACAGGCAGTTTGATGGAGGAAGGAAGAAAGGAAGGAAGGATGGAAGAAGGGAGGGAGGGAAGGAGGAAGGAGAGGAGGAGAGGAGGGAGGGAGGAGAGAGGGAAAGAAGGAGGGAAGGAAGGAAGGAGAATCTAATGATTGGAAACCATTTTCTTAGTGGAATATCTCAAATTAGGCACTCAACAGGCAGTTTGATGTAGGAAGGAAAGAAGGAAGGAAGGAAGGAAGGAAGGAAGGAAGGAAGGAAGGAAGGAAGGAAGGAAGGAAAGAAGGAAGGAAGGAAGGAAGGAAGGAAGGAAGGAAGGAAGGAAGGAAGGAAGGAAGGAGAATCTAATGATTGCAAACCATTTTAAAGGAAGGTATTTGTATTAATTTCTAAGATCGTTGCTGGGCTTTAACTCTTTAAATGTGTGCTAGCTCTTTGATTGCTGCTGGCCACCTGATATAGCTATAGTTCTCAATGAGGGAGGGTGCTCATTTATGACTGCTTGTTTGTTTCTCTCTTCCCCCTAAAAGGGAGCTTCTTGAAATTAGAGCTTTTGAGTTTGGCTTCTCTATACTTCCAGCCTATGCTGTACATGGTGCTCAAGAGGACTAAAGCCATAATCTTTGCCAGTAACACCTGCAGATAATGGCCTTCTTACAGTCTCTTTAAAAAAATGTGGACTGCTTTGGTGACTTATACTATAAAAATCATGAAAACACTTGCAACTACTCAAAAGATGGTATTATTCTGATGTTCAATCTAAAAATTTTAATTTGTGAACTATTTTGCCACAAATCAACTAATAGTTTGAGAGATTTCACTTTAAATCTCCAGGATAATTGATACACTTGATTATATATTTGAATATCATATAGACATGGCCAAATTCTAATTTTAAGCTTATAAACTCCAGATAAAGTTTAAACACTCTTTTGCATCTGAGAGGACAATACTGGGGGTGTCTATTCAATGAATTGAATATACCTAAAAACAAATCATTATTTTTATTTTGTAGGAAGATGTAAACAACCTGGATTTCTTTTTGACATTCATGATAATTTAATTTTTGGACAGAGGAAATGTGAAAGTTTTAGAAATAATGCTAATTTTTGAAAATGCACACTAAAATGGACCATTTTGGAGACACGTATGATGTCTCTTCTTTAAAAAAAGGTTAAATGTTAGTTCATCTGGGCTAAGTTCCACCTAGTTACAGATGCTCTTCAGTCTGCAGGTCCATTCCTCGGTGGGTGGGGTCTAAAGTGAGTCTCTCTCATGACTGTTCTTCCTGGAGCCTGAGCAGAGCCCTGCATACTCCCTGTTCATCAAGTTATGGTCTCGTCCCTCCACTCCAATGTGTTTGTTTAGTCTGGGGCTGAGTGTTTGTCTCGGTTTCCTGTCTTGGACCATTATTCCCTTCTGAGAATGAAATTCTGCCCTGGATTCCAGCTGACTTGGCTTTAGCTGGCCAAGCCCTTCTCCTCAGGGATTGGATTGTTGCCCATCTCCCCAGCCACTCACTGCTTCAAACCACAACGTTGTGTCTGGAGAAAGGGTCTTATTGAAATGTGATGTGTCTTGTTCATTGTTGTCTTCCCCATGCCTAGCATTTCATCCACTACAGAGAATATGACTATCGGGTAAATCAGTGAAAGAATGAGTTCAGCCTCCCCAACCCCCCCCCCCTCA
>PVJN01062332.1:0-11045 GCA_004026805.1 Lasiurus borealis | reverse complement strand
CGACCCTATTCCAGGGCAACGGTTTGATGCTAATTCAGTTAGGCAGCTGCACCCAAGGGAAACCTGTATGTGAATGTTCCTCTAAACTTATGTTTTCTTTCCACTCCTTTGAAGGGTCTCAGTTTCCAAGACTATGTCAATACTCATGCAATCCAACCGAAGCATCTAAGTGTACAGGGCTCTGTGGCCTGGGGTTGGCATGGATTCAGTAAATGCACAGGCCTGGCAGCCATTTGTCCTCCCCCTTCTTACTTGCATGGAAATTTTATGAGTTTTGTAGGTTTGGCCTGTTCGCTCTGCTAATGCTATCCTCCTCAGAGATCCGGGGAGAGGCCATTCCTCAGGGGGGTGCGTGAATAAAATTACACACTGAAAACTCTCCAAGGGAAACCTGAAAGTTCATCAATTCGGGGCTTGTTTCTAATGCTTACTTATAGATTTTCAATTACTTGATTGGTAGTCTGTAAGACCAGAAAAACATGAAGCAAAAATGGGAAATCGACAGGACTGTTTAGAGACCTGTACTACATATACATTTGGAGACTCAGAAAACTTAAAGTCACCCACGCAGACCATTATAGTCCCTTGCTATGTTCTAGCCATGTGGTCCTCAGCCTCACCCTTCATGCTCCCCTACTATGGTGCTGAGTCCTCACATCACAGAAGTGACCAGTCCATCTGGGGTGGTGCTGGCTCATTCGTGGCTCATTCAATTCCCAATGCAGCCCTAGGAAGAGGGTGGCATTACCTCCACTTTGCAAATGAGAAAACTGAGAGATTAGATGACATTGGCAGTCAGGAGCAATGTTGGAAGTTGATCATGGCAGCTTTGATTTCCAAGTTCGGGCTCTCCCGGGATGTCCTCTCTGTCTGCTCTTCATAGACCTTTGGGGGATGGGCTAGATAACAGCGGTCAAAGGGGAGCTCTCAGCCAATCACAGAAGGGCCTGAACAAGGTCAGCTCAAGATAATTTCTCCTTCAATTTCTCCTTAGACTGGTGGAAATATGCCCCCAACTGTGAATGCCTAAAAGGGATTGCAGGAAAGCACTAATATAAAATGGCATTTCTGGATTCCCTTAAAACCTACGATGATGCACACTTTTATCTTTCATATAACAATATGGCATACAACAACAGAACCACACAATTTCAGGGATGTTTGAGACTTTGCATCTAGTCCAGTCTTCTTTCTGTTGAGAAAAATCTTACAAAGAGGGAACTGAAGGTTTATGGAAAAGAAGAAAGTGAGTAAATGAGGTTGGCAGGGCTGGAATCGTTGTTTTTGTTACACAAACCCTTTGGGAAAGATAAGAGAACCCGAGGCCTCGTCCTTGCCTCTGAAGGGTCTGGAGCATAGGGAGATGAGAAGGATAAGCAGAGAGTTCTACTGATCCCTGACAGTCTCCTCCCTCAGAGTTCCCAAACTCCTGATAAGTAAGCTTTATATGTTCAGGCAGAGGATAGAGAAGCATCCCTGGGCATATAGAAAGTTTCCTGATAGCTAGCTACATCAGACTAGAAAGAAAACTAACCATTTCCCACACTTTTTCTAGAAGCTATGGAGGTCAAGAAGGATGGAGTCAATATAAGACTCTACTATACAAGGCTGATCAGTATGTTTTTAAGAACCCAGACTGTTGGGATATTCTTCTATCTTTTGAGCTGCTGTCTGTCTTCAAATTAGTTATCCCTCAGCCTGTTTTCTTATCTTCAAAAAGAGAATAAGAAATGTATTTACCTCCTAGGATTCCTATGAGGGTTAAATGAGATAATTTTAATAGAACTCTTGGAAGAGAGCCGGCACATAGAAAGTGCTTAACTAATAAAGCCTATTATCATTGTTATCACTCTACCCACTGGTGAAAGTTTGAGACAAATTAGAGACACACTTCTAGAAAAAAGAAGAGGAAATTTTATATTGTGCTTCATTTTGTCTTTTAAATTTTCTGTAACCATGTAGTGTGGCAGTTTTCTTATATTCCAGACTATGGGGTATTTAGAGCTGGAATTGTAATTGAACTTCATTTGTAGATGTTTCCCCAGGCCAATATGGAGAGAAGAAAAAGGACACGGGGACAATATAATAAAGGGATTTAGAGATTTTTGTCTGTTTCCTAGATACCTTAGTTGAGAGGGACAATACCAGCAGTGCTTTTCCTAGACTGAAACTCTTAGAGAGTTCTGGTTCATCTTATTATTGATCTTTAATTGCCTGAGGATTTAATGTTTTTATATCCTCCATCCATTCTCTCATTTAATCTTCAGAACCACCAGATGACTAGGTTAATTATTCCATTCTCCAGGTAGCTTGAAGAGCCAGGATTCAAACCCATTGTTTTCTTACCCCAAGGCCCAGACTTTTAATCACCGTGCTGTACTGAAAGTTCACCAAAAAGTCAGTGGGTCTGGGTCCTGTTTTAAGGCTCAGCCCAGTGAAACTGAGAAAGAAAGCAGTGTGTCATTGTGCTATTACCCAGAACACCAACTTTGGCAAATCCAGGGATCTTTGCATTAGTCTCTTTAAGAGCAGTTCTTTGGGAAAGCAGTGTTGCAGCAAGGTGGCTCTAAGAGCTCACTGGGCAGCATATGGAAGCAACTTCCGAAGGGGAGGGAGGCTCACAGAGAGAGATATGGGGCTGATCAGATCTGAGGTAATACATTCCTAGGATCAAGAAGGCATATCCTTCAGAGAAACCAAGATGGTGGCATAGGTGAACACCTAAACTGCTGCCTTGCACAACAATTTCAAAACTACAACTAAAAGACAAAATGGTCATCATCCAGAACTACAGGAAAGCTGGCTGAGTGGAAATTCTACAACTAGAAGGAAAGAGAGGGGCTCACAAAGACTCAGAGGAGCTGCAAAAAGCTGAGTGGGAGGAAGACAGAACCTTCCAACTGCACTGAAGTGTATGTCAAACTGCACTAAACTTCAGTTTTGGGTGTGACCCTGGGGACCCAGACTCACATGGATCCCCGGAGCACACAGAAACTCAGGGGATTCGGAAAGGCAGAGATCTGGAGGTACGTGCACCGAGGGGCACTGAGATCAAGGGCTGACAAAAAGCCAAGGCTATCTGCTCATCCCTGAGACTCCAGCCCATCCAAGCCTAGCACAGAGGCTTTTGCAATCTTGCAAGACTTAAGGTGGATCCTCACAACCAATTGGCTTGAGGTCAATTCCCCCCAGTGATACCAACAACAATCAAGACTTAACAACAAGGCTGTACACACTGTCCACAAAGGAGTGCACCAAGAAAGTCCACTCCAGGTAACTGGAGAGGCATAGCTACTAGGCCATATAGGACATGTGGCACACAAAACTACTCTACCAACTCAGGGAAGCAGTGAAAATGCAGAGACAAAGGAACAGATCACAAACAAAAGAAATGGAGGAAAACAAATGATTGGATATAAACTTCAAAACCATGATTATAAGGTTTTTCAAGAAATTCCTAGAAAAGATGGATAAATTTAGTGAGACCCAAGAGGAGATGAAAAAGGACCAGCTAGAAATTAAACCTATACTGACCAAAATAGAAAATATGATACAGAGACCTAGGAGCAGACTAGAGAATCAAGTCAAAGATTTGAAGTACAAAGAAGCAGAAAACACTCAACTGGAAAAGCAAAAAGAAAAAAGAATACAAAAATGTGAAGATAGTGTAAGGAGCCTCTGGGACAACTTCAAGTGTACCAACATCAGAATTATGGGGGTGCCAGAAGAAGAGAGAGAGCAAGATATTGGAAACCTATTTGAAGAAATAATGACTGAAAATTTCCCCCACTTGGTGAAAGAAATAGACTTACAAGTCCAGGAAGTGCACAGAACTCCAAACAAAGGGAACACACCAAGACACATCATAATTAAAATACCAAGAGCAAAAGACAAGGAGAGAATATTAAAAGCAGCAAGAAAAAAACAGTTAATTACCTACAAGGGAGCACCCATATGATTGTCAGCCGATTTCTCAACAGAAACTATGCAGGCCAGATGAAAGTGGCAAGAAATATTCAACTCGATGAATAGCAAGAACCTACAACCAAGATTACTCTACCCAGCAAAACTATCATTCAGAATTGATGAATAGCAAGAACCTACAACCAAGATTACTCTACCCAGCAAAACTATCATTCAGAATTGAAGGGCAGATAAAGAGGTTCACAGATAAGAAAAAACGAAGGAGTTCATCAGTACCAAACCAGTATTATATGAAATGCTGAAAGGTACTCTTGAAGAAGAAGAAGAAGAAGAAGAAGAAGAAGAAGAAGAAGAAGAAGAAGAAGAAGAAGAAGAAGAAGAAGAAGAAGAAGAAAAAAAAAATAAAAATTATGAACAACAAATACATATCTATCAACAAGTGCATCTAAAATTAAGTGAATTAAAAATCTGATGAATAGAATAAACTAGTAAATATAATAGAATCAGAGGCATAGAAAGGGAGTGAACTGAAAATTCCTAGGGGAAAGGGGTGAGGTGGGGTGCAGTGAGAGACTGGACAAAAATCATACACCTATGGATGAGAACAATGCGGGGGAGTTAAGGGCAGAGGATGGGGTGGGAGCTGGGTGGAGGGGAGTTATGGGGAGAAAAAAAGAGGAACAATTGTAATAATTTGAACAATAAAGATTTATTAATAAAATAAAATAAAAATAAAAATAAAAAAGAAGGCAAATCCAAACAGCCACCAAGTTACCTACTGGAAAGAATGTTCCTGTCATCATTAGCTATAAAAATGTTTATTTGAACCTCTTGTTGTATTACAATATACTTGCTATCAACTATTTCTAGAGTCCTTCAGTCCAGGACTCAGGGTCAAGGGTGGTCAAGGGAGGGCCTTGGACCCACAGCCCCAATCTCCATCAGTACTTTGATCTGCCCCAAATGAAAATGATGGAAGACATGAGAGGATCAGGTAATAGTTTTTAAATATATATATATATGTAAAATCATCTTGAAATTCATTATTTAAAGTGATATGAAATCTAAGATCTTAAGAGATTGCTTATTTTCAAATATAGCTTTAAGACAAGACCTCAGCGCTGGCTTCCTTCCTCCCCACAACCAGATTTCTCCCTCCAGCTTCTCCTGATAGAAATTCTAGAGCTCAGGCAAGATGACACCTCACTGAGAACAAAGGTTTGCTTAGAATCTTGAAGAGGAAGGGGCGAAGGGGTGTGAAAGAGGCGGCTAGGGGTCAGGCTGAGGAGACAAGTCTGCAGGAGAAAGAACTCTGGTCACAAGTAGGGTGTGGATGAAAGAGAGGGAGAATAGGTGCAGAGGAACAAATCAGCAATCATGGCAAAGTCCTTGGCTTATGTATTTCTCTAATGAGTGACTTTGAACCAGAAGTTGATGCTTCCACAGTGACCACTATCTAATTCTTATTGCAAGGTTTAATTTCTCAACCCAAGACCTTGAAATCTGTTTTTAAATGCTTTTATGCTGCCCTGACATTTGATTATGCTGTATGTCTCCACATTTGGTTAACTGTCTACCAGGGTATAGAATTCTACTTTGGAAATCACCTTCCTTAAGGCTCTTGAAGCCTGTTCCATAGTTGCTCCTCAGAAGTTTGAAGCCACTCTGGCTTCCAATCTTTAGTATGTGCCTGGCTTTTCTTTCAGGAAATTTGCAGGATCCTCTCTTTATTTCTACATTCTGAAATCTGACCATGGCCTGTCTTGAGATGAATCTATTTCCATCCATTGGCTGGGTGCCAAGCAGGCCCTTTCAGTCTGGGAATGTGTGTCTTCAGCGCTGGGAAGCGTTGCTCAGCTGCCATGGATATTTCCTCCTCTCTGCTGCCTTTGTCTGGATCTCTGATTATTTGGATGTTCATTCTCCTGAATGTGCCATCTTCAATCTTCTAGACCAGTGATTTTCAACCTTTCTCATCTCATGGCACACATAAACAAATTCCTGAAATTCTGTGGCACACCAAAGAAGATACTTATTTTTTGTGATCTGACAAAAACATAGATGTAATATTGATTTAGTCACACCGGCTGGCTATTGTGTTGGCTATTGTCATTTTTTCACTTGACAATCTAAGGGAAAAGAGGTCAGTGCCCCTAACTAAATAGATATTGCATGTTTTAAAAATTCTTGAGGTAAACCAGTGTGTCTCTTGTGGTACACCACTTGAAAACCTCTGTCCTAGACTAATTCTCAGACCTCTCTCTCTCTCTCTCTCTCTCTTTCTCTCTCTCTCTCTCTCTCCTCTCGCTCTCTTTTTGGCTCCTATTTTCTGTTTTTTTTTTAGTTTTCATTGAATTCTTTGTTTCTGCTATCTTTTATTTTTGGAAGTTCACTTTTGTTGTTTACTGAAGAATGCTTTCTTTAAAAAAAATAGCAACATCTTGTTTCATGGAAGAAATATTTTTTACCTCTCCCAGAGTATTAATATCAGCTATTTTCCAAGTTTATTTTTTCCCACATAGTCTCTTTTTCCTCCAAGATAGTTTTCTTTCACTTTGTTTTCTTTCTTCTGATATCTGCTCATCCTTGATGTCTGCTGATATTTATAAGGAAGGGAAAATTTGTGTCCATGGGGAGTTTTGCTGAACATCAACGGTCCTCAATTCTAGTGTGTATTGGAGGGAGGGGCACGCAGGTCTCAGGGCTCCACTCCCAATGATTCTGATGCTAAAGGTTTGTCTGGAGCAGGTGCAAGAGTGTGCATTTTTAGCAAGTTCTTAAGTGAGGTGGATACTGAAGGTTGGAGACCAGATGTAGAGAACCACTACCCTACATGGCTGTCTTCTTGGGGACTCCTTGAGGTCATTTATCCTTAGGTGCTTATCAGATTCCTCAAAGGAGGATTTTCCGTTCTCATGCTCTGGGTCTAGGCCTGGCTACCAGGATTTTGTTAGTCTCAGAAGACTTGGAGGAAGGGTGGGCCTCATCATTAGCTATGAAAATGTCTGATCCCTTGTTGTATTACCATAAACTTGCCATCAACTATTTCTAGAGCCTTTCCGTCCAGAGACCCTCTGTGTCACCCTCTCCAGAGGTAAAAACCTCCACACTTGTCATCAGTGGGGATGAGGGACAGTCCTTCCACTGGCCAGTGTCCTGGGCAGAGGCTTGGCTGATCCTTTTAGAGTCTCACCTTTACCCCCAATCACTGGACCCACCAATTCCTGAGTGTTTGGGGTGTGGCGGAACAATAACTTTACTTCTGACTTCTCGCTCTGTTGGCTTGGGATTCTTCTTTCATGGGTCTGCAGAGATGGTTGCCTTGTCCTTTCAGCTTCCAGGATTGTGTCACTTGTCTCCTCCTTCATTTTCATTATCCTTGTGGGTTTATACTCCTTTGAAGTCCCCATTCCTAGCATTTTAGCAGGCTTTCAAGAGAAAAGGGAGATAAGTGAAAATGTGCAATCTGCTGTCTTTACCCAAAAGTCCCTACCAGCACTATAAAAATATCTGGTTTGGTATTAATTGTACACAATTGTGAACTATTTGTATGTGTAAGGACGGATGTGGCCTAATGGTGACTATTTCAAGCTTATGAGCTATTTTTCTTTGTGTTCTAAAGAACGCTTCCTATTTCAAAATGATGTTTTGGTTTATTTTTTTTCAAGCACATTTTCAGTAATGACCCCCCAAACGAAATTATGGAGATTCTCCCTTTTTTCTGGCTTCTCAGCCTTGTATTAATTAGAAAACGCCCTCAAGAAACAGTAAAGCTCTAAATCAGCTTCGTTTTGATATTCGGTGCAACGTATTTAAGTTGTCAGAATTTTTACATGCTTCTAATGAAGTGCTCAGCATAATGAATTGTCTAATTATCACGAAACGGGGTTCTAATGAGCGATTATCATTCCAAGCAAGAACATTGCAGGCTTTTTATTCTCCTTCTCCCAGATTGGAAGCTAACAAGTAGTTAGGAAAAAACTGATGGGGAGTGGATAGTAGCACAGCACTCAGCTGAAATGACTCTTACAAGCCCAGTTTTCCTCTGAGTTTGTACGTGGCAATACAGCTTAAGAAAATGAGCCCAGCTGGTGTGGCTCAGTGGTTGAGCATTGATCAATGAAGCAGGAGGTCACAGTTCAATTCCCGGTCAGGGCACATGCCTGGGTGTCCGGCTTGATTCTCAGTAGGAGGTGTGCAGGAGGCAACCGATCAATGACTCTTTCTCATCATTGATGTCTCTATCACTTCTTCTCTGAAATCAATAAAAATATATTAAAGAAAGAGAAAATGGGTTATCAGAGCCCTCATGCATTGTTGGTGGGAATATAAATTGGTGCAGCCACTGTGGAAAACAATATGGAAATTCCTCTAAAACAGTGGTTCTCAACCTTTCTAATACCGAGACCCTTTAATACAGTTCCTCATGTTGTGGTGACCCCCAACCATAAAATTATTTTTGTTGCTACTTCATAACTGTAATTTTGCAACTGTTATGATCGTATCTGTGTTTTCCAATGGTCTTAGGCAACCCCTGTGAAAATGTTGTTTGACCCCCAAAGGGGTCGCGGCCCACAGGTTGAGAACCACTGCTCTAAAAGATTAAAAATAAAACTACCATATGATCCAGCAATCACTTCTGGGTGTATATGCAAAAGAATGAAAATAGGATCCCAAAGAGATCATTGTACTCCCATATTCATTTGCAAGGGCCGAGATATGGAAGCAACCTAAGTGTTAGTGAACAGATGAGTGCATAAGGAAGATGTGGTATATATATGTATAGTTCAGCCATAAGTAAGAAGGGAATCCTGCCATTTGTGACAACTAATTGATACACCTAAAGAACATTATGCTAATCAGACAGAGAAAGACAAATACTGTGAATATGAGAGTGAAAAAAGCCAAACTCACAGAAACAGAGATTATCATTGTGGTTACCAGGAGCTGCGGGGTCTGGGGTGGGTGGGAAGATGTTGGTCAAAAGATACAAACTTCCAGTTATAAGATGATTAAGTTTAATGTACAGGATAGTGATTATAATAAATAATTATTTCTTAAATACTTGAAACTTGCTAAGAGAATACGTCTTAAATGTTCTCACTATATATAAGAAACTAATTATGTGATAGAGATGCTAGCTAAGGACATGGTTGCAATCATTTTGCAATATATGTGTCTCAGATCAACACTGTGTATACCTTAAACTCACACAACGTTATGTGTGAGTTATATCTCAATAAGGCCAGAGAGAGATATAGAAATGGGGTCTCAGATATGGTCCCTGATCTTTTCTGCTCCACGTGAGCTACCCATATTGGAGATGGATGGGTGTGGGTGCCAGATATGACGTACCTACTTAACTGATCACAGCTGTGAACTGAGTCTCATCCATAGGAGACTATCTTTTCTTTCTGTCCTAGGTATTTGCAGTGTCAGGTGATAATAGGAGTGTTCATGGCCCAAAGGTTCTTTGTTGCCATCAAACAGATGAGAGAAAGTCTGTAAATCATTGCTCTGATTAAAATAAAACCTGCATTTACTAAATGCCCATCTCATGTAGGTGATTATGCTAGATGACTTACAATGCATTATTTTGTATTTTCACAAGGACTCGTGAGGTACCTTTTATAGAGAAGAAAAGCAGAGGCTTTGAGATGCTGAGAAAAGTGGCCAAAATCTACAGGCAAAAAAATAAAATAAAAATAGAGCCTGTTGTGCTGGGCTTCACTCTCCAGCTGGCCTTTGAGTGAGTAGGAAGCCACTGTCTTGGATGGACTCTTTTGGCTTTCCTTCTGATCCCTGTTTAATCCAGATTAAGCCATTCGCTCACTGCCTGCTTTCTGAAACCTTGACTAATACCTTAAAAAAAGTAGAGGGAACACGCATTATTTACTTTTTATTCCCCTGGTGCTCAGTGCTTTGTATGTTTTTTCCAAAGAGAGATGAAGAGTAAAAAAAATAGCTGCCATAAAACGGGTGTGTGTTAACCTAAGAAAGGACTGGAATCCCCTTAAGGAAAATATCTCTGTTTTCTCTGAACATGGGATTAATGATTGAACAAATACAGGTTTCTGATCTTCGCTGGCGGAAGGTGGCAATGAAAGTGAGGGGAAGCGGGGCGGGAGGGGCCCGAGAAAGGAGCAAGGTGTTTCCCCCACAGGTGGCTCTCCTCCTTTTTCAGGATCCGGCTTCCTTGTCACCCCACAGCGACAGCTTCATAGTGGTCCCTTCTGCAGGAGTCCCACCTCTCCTCTAGTACTATCCTCTGCAAAATAGAGCAGTTACCTTCTAAGAACTCACTTCCGAGTATAATTACTCGCTTGTTTGTTTGAATTCCAGATTAGGCTGAAAGCCCCATAAAGGAAGGAACTGCTGAGACTGATTTGGCTCAGTGGATAGAGCGTCGGCCTGCGGACTGAAAGGTCCCAGGTTCGATTCCGGTCCAGGGCATGTACCTTGCTTGCTGGCACATCTCTAGTAGGGGTGTGCAGGAGGCAGCTGATCGATGTCTCTCTCTCATCGATGTTTCTGACTTTCTATCCCTCTCCCTTCCTTTCTGTGAAAAATCAATAAAATATGTTAAAAAAAAAAAAGGGAAGGAACCACATCTGTTTTGTTCACTGTTGTTGCCACGTCCCTAGAGCACGATCAGCTCACCATAGACTTGGACTCATGGTGACAGGTAAGGTAAGGAAGGAGACAGAGGAAGCACTGAGTGAAAAAATCACCATGGTAGCGGGGAAAAGCCCCAAAGTCACAGCTGTACACAGTCAAATAATCAATGCTACTTCCTGGAAATGGTGAAAATTATGTTCAGTAGAATATAGATAAGAAGAAAAAGGACATTTTGATGTACCACAAGTATGTTTGGATAGCATGATTAAAACCAGAGGCCCTCATCTGTATGAGAGGAAGCCTTAGTTAATTGAAAAATTCATCCAACCCAACGTAATTCCCTAAAGAATCCAAGTAAATGAGACATTACTAATAATTCTTTTACCAATTCCTCAGTTCATTTTTCATCAGATGTTTGCTGTGTGCCCGTTCTGTACAGAATACTTTTCTGGACATTGCTTAGAATTCCAAGCAGCAGATAACATTCCCCTGCTCCTCTTCAG
>PVJN01062331.1:0-11045 GCA_004026805.1 Lasiurus borealis | reverse complement strand
GAATGGAAGTAGAAGAGAAGGAAGGGAGGGAGGGAAGGAGGGAGGGAGGGAGGAAGGGAGGGAGGAAGATAAAAGAAGGGAAGGAGGAAAAGAGAGAAAGATAGATACCTAGATCCTGGTACCAAGCCAGCCCTGTTGGAAAGGGATCTTCCGGGTTGTGACCTGCGACTTCATATTGAAAAACATTCTCCAGGTGATCCTCACCTAAGAACAGAGTACGGTAGTCCTTTGGGGATTTATGTCCTGTTTCTCGTGTTTGACTTGTGACTTCTACTATCTCTTCAATCCATGCTTTATCAATTCTGAAATACTTTCAACAGCGGTGACATTGAGACGCCCTACAAGTGATGCTGAGGCAGGAATGGTTTCCGCCAGCTAGGCAGTAGCCTTCACTGTGTGCACCTGTGTGAGCCTGGATGCCATTCCTGGTGCGTCAGCTGGATACACACACCCTCGGTGTTTCAGGGCACAATCATGGAAGGAACATGAGTCCCAGCTGTTGTCTGACAGCCTTCTCTGACAACTACTGGGTGAGATGATAAAAGCGCCAACATTAGAATTTAAAGGAAAATTCCAAAGATAACAATGGAGTCTTCTTTTAAAAACATGCAATAATAAAAATGAGTGATGTATTGATACACGCTACCACATGGAGGAACTATGAAAACATGATGCTAAATGAAACAAGACCACTAATGTAAGATTCCGCTTCTATGAAATGTCCAGAATGGACAAATCCATACCAAAAGGAGATTAGTGTTAGTTTAGGACTGGACAAATGTGAGGACTGTGAGAGTGGAGGCTCATGGGGATGGAAATGTCCTAAAATTGATTGTCATGATAGTTACAACTCTATGAATGTACTAAAAACTATAAAATTATACATTTCAAACAGGAAAATTGTATAGTGTGTACATTATGTCTCAGTAAAACTTCAAAAAAAAAAAACTGTGGGGGAGGAGGTGGGGCAGAAATAGAACATAACCAATCCTTTGGCTGTTAAAGAGATAGCCAGAAAAATCCAGAATTCAATGACCCTGAGTCAAAAAGTGAATCAGAAAATGCAGGCAGAAGGTGGACATGAAGAAGTTTCATGAATATGTGAACATTTATTGTACTTTTATATCACAGGAGTGAAGTATTATAAAAATACGATTAGAATAAAATAAACTCTTCTAATATGTCTAAACATTTAATAGGTAAGAAAGCGTGGGGGTATAGTTCCGTTGGCAGCATTTTCTTTTCTTTCTTTTTTAAATATTTTTATTGATTTTTTACAGAAAGGAAGGGAGAAAGGGATAGAGAGGTAGAAACATCAATGAAAGACATTGATCAGCTGCCTTCTGCATGCCCCCTACTGGGGATGTGCCCCGAGACCAAGGTACATACATGCCCTCGGCCAGAATCAAACCTGGGACCTCTCAGTCCACAGGCCTACACTCTATCCACTGAGCCAAACCGGTTTCGGCTTCTTTTCTTTCTTAATGGCACTTAAAGTGGCATCTCAAAAGGATGAAATACAGCATTTGAGCCTCAGCTACTTGAGGCTGGTTTTTCCAGTCAATGACCAGCAGTGAAATATCCCTTATGCTCTCCATCCCTAAGCGTTCCTCTCTCCACAGCGGATTTATTTCCAAGGATGCTCATGGCTCTCAGGTGTTCCAGTTTTCATCTAAATTTCTATTCCTGTCTAGTGGGAAATTCACCGTTCATTAGATCCTGCCCCAGATCACAGGCTTGAAAAGTAAGAGAAGAGGACGCTGCCACATCTGTCTATCTGCATCTTCTGTTAAAAGAAATGTGCTGAGAAAGGAAAATGATGTCCTGCACCTCTGTCTTGATTATCTGTAGATTTCATTGCTTAATCCTCTAGGAAGCCCGGCTCCCCGGAGAGCTGAGAGTGAATGAAATGACACATTAAGAGGGAAAAACTCCGGGCCTGCGGTCAAATCGTTTTCGCCACCCTGGCCAACCGCTTGGGCCACGGCGTTGGCCTCCGGGTGAGTTCCCCTGGGGGTGCGATTGTCCGGCTTGTAGGTGGCTCCCCGATCTGCGTGCAGGGCGCCCCCCGGGACATGGGATGCACTAGCCTCAGAGGCAGCTCAGGAAGAGAGAAGACTTTCAAAAAGAAAGGAAACAAAGCGGAAGAAGAGACTGGCCTCGGGGCTCTGCCAGAGGAGCACATCTTTTCCAGTAGTTCCAGGATTCCTTCAGTTACCAGACTTTTCATAAAAGATTATTTGTGTCTCACAGGCAAAGACCCGTGTTTATTTGAGCAGTCTCCAAAGCAAGTGAGAAATTTAAAATGTTAACACTGGAGAAAAGGTAAATAAAATCTGGGCTATAAAACACTAAACAGACACTAAAATGTTTGCAATACTATAAGGGGAGACTTGGCTTTCACGATGTAATAAAAGAGGTAGGAATTTTTAAAAAAAATTATGTTCTTCATTATATAAAGAATATGCATTGTCTGGGAAGGAAATATGCCAGATATTCTGATCATCTCATGCTGGCAGAGTTCTGAGTGATGTTCCTGTTTCTGCATTCCCATTCTATAATAAATGTGCAATGTCCTTTTCCATCATGAAATGTAATTCTACTAAACATAACTTAAGATGTTTTTCTCATTATAAAAAATAAAATGTTTGTTACAGAAAATGTAAGAAAAGAGATGGAAATAGAAATCTGCCAGACCTAACACACATACACACAAACACCTTATCATAGCATGTTGGTATACATGCTTACAGTCATTGTTTCCTGGATATATAACAACGCAAATATGTGCGCGCTTGCAAGCGCGTCCACACACGCAAGATTCATAATAGATGAGACACTGTGAGGTCTATGCATCCTGTCGCTCTACTTCTGACCACGGGACTGTTTTAGGCCTGGTTTTCCTAGGTGACCCTATCCTTTGAATCGCTGATGATTGGACTTCAAGAGATTACAGGAGGTCTTCTAAGCCAGAGTTACTGGGGCTCCACCTAAGAACAACTCATGGTTTAGAATCGGTTATTTGGGGACCAGAAGGGACCCCATTTGAGGATGGAACATATAAGCTTATAATAGAATCCGCTGAGGACTATCTAAATAAACCACCTCCGGTTACCTTTGTCTCTGAGATGTTTCATCACATGCCTGTGCAAATGGTAGTATATGTCTGGGCATACTCCAGAACCGCTGGAGTCCACCTTAGGATGCGCCTCCCATTTCTACATCCTTACTGTGTCTACTGGATGAGCCTGATCGCAATAGTCCAGCAAGTAGCCAGGCCTCCCAGCTATACAAGCGGGAATGTGGAAGCAGTGTTTCTGCGAAGGTAGAACAGAACTGGTGTGATTGTTGACTTGGGTGAGCAAAAGAAGAGGCAAGGCATAGAAAAAATATACCCTGAGAGGCTAGATTAATTATCATGATCTCTGGATGCATAATAATCTGGCCACTCAGTGTATTTATATCTCAAATGGGTACCAAAAGTATTCTAGACTTTTGCTGGAGATCAACCACCTATTTGCACTGAGCTTTCTATCAGTTAGTGCAAAGGGGAAAACTGATCAGGTGCACAATTTATAGTATCTTTGATATCAAATAAATGAGGTACTCAAGAGAAGGACCCTGAGTGGCCGGATTGTTATGCATTCAGAGATCAGAATAATCTGGCCACTCAGTGTATATTGATGTGGCTGTCACCTTCCTATTCCTCAGCATCTTTAAAAGCAAAGTACTGCACAGTTTCCACCTTCCCTCACTAAGCTTTCCCTACCCTTTCTACTCCTTGAACATCAAATAAAAAATAAAAAATAAAAAACAAAGCAAAAATAACCCTCTACAAGATCAAATGTACTATACCTGGGTTACAAACAAAATTTACTAATACTTAACTCCTTTCCTGTCGCATCTCACCTCCAGCTTCGGGCAGCATGCTGTTACCAAGATATACACAAAACTGTTGAAATGAGTTGTTATACACATGGTATTTCTGCATGGCTTAAATGACTGGGATACTATTTTTAACAAAATGATTGCAATTCTACTAGTATAAGGAAACACTTGGCTGACATGGTTCATCCACTGAACCAAACCAGCCAGGGCAACTTTCAGTGGTTTATAAGATCTCTAAGACCCACTGTCTATAAAGGGGCCTAATAAGTTCTATCACTTTAAGTTAATAAGTTGATTTCAAGTTAGTATGTTTATTATTTTGGGCTAAAGATCATTGAGAGCAATATAAGCTCATTATCAACTTTAAGAATAATTAGGAAAGTATGAACCAAGCCAAGTTATAGATTCAAGAGGCAAAAAAGATAACATTTTGAAGCTCTTAAAACTTTTCTCAGTGCCATTCATCAAACTGTTTTAAGAATATTATTTTTGAAATAACCTTTGTGTTTATATTTTGAATATACAAAAAGGCCATGTAGTACATGTGTTGGACAGTAATGTTGCCTTTTTGAAGCGAATTTAGATAGACTATTAGCTCAACTACGTATGCATTCTAAGGACTATCCCATAGTTGTTTTTGGTGCATGAAAAAGATTTGAAGAAAATGGAGTTCTTCATAGTCATGGGTTTTGGCATTATAGCATCAACGAAGACTGACACACTCTTCAGATGATTATGGCATAGTTTTGAAATAGATTGCCATAAAAGAAAAGGAAACTTAAGGAGACATAGGATTGTTACTATTTCTTAGAGATCCTGAAGTGGAGCTGTTGGATCATATGGTAGTTCTATTTCTCATGTTTTGAGGAACCTCCATCCTGTTTCCTACAGCAGCTGCACCATTTTACGTTCATACCAACAATGTACAAGGGTTCTAATTTCTCCTATTCTTGACTGTGCTCCTTTGGTAAACTCCATTTTAACATGGTGAGGTGATATCTCATTGGTTCACAAAAGCCAAGATATTGAAACAACCGAAATGTCCATCATCAGATAAATAGATAAAGAAACTGTGGAATATAGATACAATGAGACAATATGCACAGACAAAGGAATCTGGCAATGTGACAACATGGATGAACCTTGAGGACATTATGATAAGGGGAAGCAGCCGTCACAGAAGAAAAAATACCGCATAATTCCACTTATGTGCGGTGCCCAAAATAGTCAAACTCATAGACACAGGGAGTGGAACGGTGGTTTCCAGGAGCTGGTGGGAGGGAAAAAGGGAAGTTCCAGATAAAGAGGCCTAAAGTTTCAGATTTGCAAGATGAATAAGGCCCAGAGATCTGCTGTACAATAAGGAGTTATAGTTAACAACACTGTATTGTGCACTTAAAGTCTTGCTAGGAGGGCAGAGCTCGCGATAACTCTTCTTACCACAGTAAGATTTTTTTTATAAAACACAGAAGCTGGACATTTCATGAAAAACAGAAGCTGAGTAAGGTAGACTAGCATACCCTATGCCACATCCTATGCTGCTGAGCTGAACCAGCGATCCCTTTCCGATCCTGTTCCCTTAAGACGAACGTCTTTGCTTTCCTCGTCCCCCTTTCCAGTGGCCTCTCTTGAAAAGTCACCCTCATCCACAGATGGTCAACATTACGATGGAATTTTGTTTTTCTCGCATGTGAATTTGGAGCTGATAGAAGCTTCCCGGCTCCTTGGTGGGACCCGCTGACAGACCTGCTGGCCCCAGAACCAGCTGTGACTGGGAGAGGACGCTTCTGAGGATCCTGCTGGCACCCTCCGCTGAGCCACGGGGCTTGGTGCACAAGCACCGATGAGGACCTGGAGGGCAGACTTTGTCCCTGCCCCCCACAAGGCCAGCGTGACCTGGAGGGCATGACTGGCCCCTTCCCTGTGGTTTCCCCCATTAGAACGCCACAGAGAGAATGGGGAATGGGTCAGCAACATCAAATGCCCCGCACAAGCACTTGGGAAGAAGCTGCCCCAAATTAAGGGGGTTGCACTCCAAACTCTCCAGGGGCGCATCATGGCAGGCACCAGAGTGCTCTGTGATGAATCAAGCCTGCAACTTGCACGGAGGCAGATGTTCTGAGGAACGTGCACTATCTGGGGAGGAGTTATGTGCATGAACATGGAGTGTCTCTAGATAATGGGGGGAGGACAGGGAAGCGATCAGAGCCCTCCATGTCTCATCAATCAGCTCACCTATGACCGTCACCCTTTCCCACACACATGCATACAGAGTGTGTATCAGCTAAAACTGACACAGGGTACGGGGACCTTAGACATGAGGGTGGTAGATCTTTCCCTGAAATGGTCCACCTGTTATTTTTTTTTTCATATTTATGGGTGATTTGCTCTACTGACACATCCCAGGAAGAAAGGAAAGGATAACTCAGGCTCCTCTCTCTGCATAGATTTCATGTCGTTTTGATACAAAGTCTACCACACTTCTGATAGCTACACATTTTTTAGTCTTGGGTTGCTTAGGTCAGTGGTTGGCAAACTCACGAGACAACAGAGCCAAATATCAACAGTACGACTGAAATTTCTTCTCAGAGCCAAATTTTTAAACTTCAACTCCTTCTAACACCACTTCTTCAAAATAGACTCGCCCAGACCATGGTATTTTATGGAAGAGTCACACTCAAGGGGCCAGAGAACCACATGTGGCTCGAGAGCCGCAATTTGCCGACCACGAGCTTAGGTGATGATTTTTTAGGAGTAATATAAGTTTGCACTGGAACACTGTAAGAGCATACATACCTCTTAGACATTAAATATTTTTTAACTGATGACTTTTTTTTGAGAGAGGAAAAGAGAGAGGGCAAGGGAAAGACGGAGAGAGGGAGAGAAGGAGAGAAGAAGAGGAAGAGGAGAAGGGGAGGAGAGGGAAAGGGAGAGAGGGGGAGAGGGAGAGGCAGAGGAAGAAGAGAGGGAGAGAAGAAGGAGAAGAGAGGGAGAGAAGAAGGAGAGGAGAGCGAGAGGGGAAGGGAGGAGAGAAAGAGAAAAACACTGATCAGTTGCTTCCTCCATTATCTTTCAACTGGGCATGAAGCCCACAATCTGGGCATGCGCCCAGACTAGGAACTGAACAGGTGAACTTTTGATGCATGGGACAACACTCAACCAACTGAGCCACCCGACCAGCGGAGCCCTCATACTTCTGATGCTGAAGGTCACACTTTGGATCAGGTACTAAAGGCCAGGCCTCCAGACTCCACCACAGGCGCAAACACAATAGCAATTTTCCAGGCCCCGAATCAGTGGGAAATATGGCAAAGGAGATGAAGCCGAGAGACATTTTTGTGGCTGTCTTCAGGACATAAAAAGTCATGAGGCATAAAAATGCCTCAGAGGGGCATGACTCCCTCTTCCCAGCGCGGAAACACCCTCCCTTGGTTGTTCTGGAATCTAAGCCAGAAGACCCTCGATGCGAATGCCAGTGCCCAGCTCCCAGCTCCCTGGATCCTGAGCAAACACGGACGGGCCTCGCTCCCCTGCAGCCTCTGGGACTGCCGGGTTCCTGGGCTGTCCCAGCAGCTGCTGGCTTAGAAGTGCCAACTCGCAGCCAGGGACACCAGACCTGGCACAGGGGGCCATCTGTCGGGGACCGTAGGCTGTCCTCAAAAACACCGAGAGTCTGGGAGGGCTGGGAGTTTCGACCCCCAGCATGGCTAGATGCCAGTGAGCTTCTGCAACTTCCACACATGTGCCTGCAGAAGCACCTCAAGATCTGTGTAGAAAGCACTACTACCCAAATGGGAGAATGAACTGCCGTTTGGAGTCTTCACACACACCCCACCATGCCTCTCTGCACCTCATCTGGTGTATCCCAAGCCCTTCTCATTCCCTCAAACCAGTCATTTTTCAAACGTGTCACAGCTGTAGAACCCACCTTTCCGAAACTCCTTACCTACACGTCCTCTATGAGAACAGATGGGAGTGGGGACATCTGATTGCACCCAACACTCTCCCCGGACCCTCATCAGCTGTTCCACAGCACGGCTCGCCGTCCCCTGAGGTCTAGCCACAGATCCTTAGGCTCCAAGGGACATATCTGAAGCCGCGATTTATGGATTTTTATAATCAACTTGTATCTTTCTTCAAACCCAATTTCCAAGTCGCCAATTTGTAGCGGGGAAAGAATGTTAAGCAAATGCACATGCCGTTGGTGAAAGAATGCATTTGGCCAACGTTCTCGGGATACAGGGCGCAGGCCAGGCACTGTGCTTGGCGGTGAGGACGAAGAGATAAAGAGGATGCAACTCTCTCGCCAGAGAGGCCTCATTACCGAGGAGCCTAAGGAAAGCCACTTGCATTGCTCTGTGGAGTGAGAGGTGCTAACAGCAGGAGCGCTCATGACCGCCCGCACCTGGAACCGCTTCATTTTCCACTGAACGGAGCGGAGTTCCAGAGCGGGACACCGCCCTCAACTCCTGGTCTCCTAGCGCCCACAGGGGAGCAGGGCTTCAGACTCCAGGACTGCAGGCCCTGGGAGAAGTCACGAGCACATTCTGATGTAGGACAGCAGGGGCAGGGCCGATGCCTGAGTCCTTCCATCCAAAGTGCCGGAGACACCGAGTCTCGGCTGATGGGGGGCAAGGGCCCCCCCCCCCCCGGGGTCGGGCTCCCAGAGCCCAGCAGAACTGACACCTTCAAACATCTCAGACTGGTAGACAAGGAGTTCCCGTGTAACATCTCCGTCCACTTTCCGAATGCTTTGCGATGTGCAAAGCATTGTGACTGGCGGCATCATGCATGATCCTCCTAGCTGTGTAGGAGGGGTGCTTTCCCTGCTTCAGAGATGGAGAACCTGTGTCTCAGAGATGTGAGCTGACCTGTCAGCGTCAGATGAGTGAGAAGTAGCAGAGCCTGAGCATCCGGACATGTTAGGAGTCCTGAGCTCCATGCTGTTCTAGTTGAGCCATATACTGATTCAGAGACAGGCCTGGGTCTGAGCTTTGGCTTGGGAGTATAAAGATGGAGCGCCTTGCCGAGACCGGTTTGGCTCAGTGGATAGAGCGCGGCCTGCGGACTGAAAGGTCCTAGGTTCGATTCTGGTCAGGGGCATGTACCTTGCTTGCGGGGACATCTTCAGTGTGGGGTGTGCAGGAGGAGGCTGATCGATGTCTCTCTCTCATCGATGTTTCTGACTTTCTATCCCTCTCTCTTCCTCTCTGTGAAAAATCAATAAAATATATATATATATATATATATATATATATATATATAGAGAGAGAGAGAGAGAGAGAGAGAGAGAGAGAGAAAGAGAGATGGAGCGCCTTTGAGAGAATTAAAGAAGAACAGGAGTTTATATGTGTTGAGTATATGTGCCATCATATTAACCCATGGTGGACCATTAGTTCTATTGCTAGCTTTACCCAGTGGCCAGATACGTTTCTAATGAATGAGTACAAAAAAACAACAACAAAACACAATGTTTTACAGAAATGTTAAAGGCATGCTTTAAAATTAAATACCCATTGCATTTTGAAGTTATTACATATTCTTACATGCTAATATTTTTTTAAAGTATGATACTCTGTAAAACACTGTGTAATATGAAGCGAGAATTCTCGTGATCTGTCCACGAAGTATTAAGACGAAGCACAGTTTCTGCCTTTGGAACATCACAGTAGAATGGGGAAGCCAGGCTCATCAAGAGGGATGATGAGGGATGATTACTTATATTTCATGTGTTGAGTCTAGTCCAGAGATATGTATAGGCACTTGTGATTTGTGTGTAGCCACCAGGTGAGAGTTGTGTTGTGTTCCCGACTTTCTGATGAGAAAATTGAGGTTCAGAGAGGCTAAGTCACCAGCCTCTGATCCCTGCAACCAACAGGTGGGCGGGGAGCAGGCGTTGAACTCAGTGACTGTGACCCAGAAGCCCTTGTTCTCTGGCCTGCACCCAGCTGCCCTTGGCTCCCATGGGATCGGCAGCAGCCACGCTGGCCGGAGAGGGCAGGGACGATATTGTGTCATTGAGGTTTTATTTATGTGGTGCCATGATATGTATCTGGAAGCTTTCATCTGAGAGATGCGGAGTGTTTTATAAACAGCTTCTTATTCCTGCCTTTCTCCCCCCTCCACTCCTCCACCTGAGTCCTTGGGAACCCAAGAGGTTGCCGGAGACGGCCAAGGTCACAAGTGTGGACAGGTGTGCGTGTGAGGGTGGTCCCCGTGTGCAGACACAGCTGTGTTTGGTGATAAGAGAAGTAATCTGTCATCTTGCGTAGCTCTCTGTTGTTTCCTAACCTCTTTCAAGTCCAACTTTCGTGCACTAGATCCTCACACCAGTCATGCGGAATTGGCAGAACGCGCATCAGCTTACACGGGGCAAAACTAGGCCCGGAGAGGTCAGTGAGAGCCTGAAGCACTCGGCCTGACCCTGGAGGAGAGGAGACTCGAACTCAAGACTGTGGATCTGTATGCAAGCGGTATCACACGGTGGCTGAAAGGCTGGGTTTGGGATTGGGCAAACCTGCTCCTGAGTTCTGCATCTCCAAGCACCTTCAGAGCTGTATGCCTGAGACCCTGTTTCTTTGACCCTGATCCTTCCTCTGGGAGGCGGGCCATCTAATCATCCCTGTCCCGGTGAGCAGTGGAGAACCCACATGAGCGTTACACACAAAACAGAAAGAAGGCATCATAACGCCCGGCGTGGAGGGAGCGCTCAATGGACAGCAGCTATAACAAGGTCCCAGCCGAGACCTCCTGCCACTATGCCCGTGGCCTGGGAGAAAGGAGTGAGGATGGCATACCCCGAGAGGGTCTACCAGGAGGCAGGTCAAGGCACAAGGTTTACCTGCGGCTGAGGTGCCAGGCCCTGTGACCCCTCAGGCCTGGGCTCCAGGGAGGAGGAGTGCCTTCTCGGACAGCCCATTGGCAGCTGCTGCCGTCACGCACTCCCCGGCTCACCCGCCCCAGTGGCCCTGCCCACCTGTCTCCGTCCTCCCACGCTGGCAGCCCCACTTTGCCAACCTGCGTCCTCAGGTGCTCTCCCCCTCCCTCCCACCTGGGGACTCCGCCAGAGCAAACCAAAGCACTCTGTTTGTTTTCTAAGCCGGAGCCAGAAGCCATTCCCGGAAGGCCCTCCTGGCTTAATGGGGCTGTGTCTGGTG
>PVJN01062330.1:0-11045 GCA_004026805.1 Lasiurus borealis | reverse complement strand
AGATTTTTGTCCAATCTCACATCCCTCACCCCTTTCCCCCTGAGAATTGTCAGTCCACTTCCTTTCTATGCCCCTGATTCTATTATTATTCACTCGTTTATTCTGTTCATCAGATTTTAAATTCACTTGATTTTTAGATTCACTTGTTGATAGATATGTATTTTTTGTTGTTCATATTTTTTACCTTTACCGATTTCTTTTTCCTCTTCTTAAAGAGTACCCTTCAGCATTTCATATAATACTGGTTTGGTGGTGATGAACTCCTTTAGCTTTTTCTTATCTGTGAAGCTCTTTATCTGAATGATAGCTTTGCTGGGTAGAGTAATCTTGGTTGTAGGTTCTTGCTATTCATCACTTTGAATATTTCTTGCCCCTCCTGTCTGGCCTGCATATTTTCTGTTGAGAAATCAGCTGACAATCGTATGGGTGCTCCCTTGTAGGTGATGAACTGTTTTTCTCTTGCTGCTTTCAAGATTCTCTCTTTGTCTTTTGCTCTTGGCATTTTAATGATGATGTTTCTTGGTGTAGTCCTTTTTGGATTCCTTTTGTTTGGGGTTCTGTGCGCTTCCTGGACTTGTAAGTCTATTTCTTTCACCAGATGTGGGAAGTTTTCAGTCATTATTTCTTCAAATAGGTTTTCAGTATCTTGCTCTCGCTCTCCTTCTGACACCCCCACAATTCTGATGTTGGTATGCTTGAAGCTGTCCCAGAGGCTCCTTACACTATCTTCAAATTTTTGGATTCTTTTTTCTTTTCCGCTTGAGTGTTTTGCTTCTTTGTATTTTAGATCTTTGACTTGATTCTTGCTTTCCTCTAGTCTGCTGTTAGGTCCTTTTTCATATACTCAAGGTTCTTGCTAAATTTATCGACCTTTTCTAGGAAATTCTTGAAAAACCTTTTAACCATGGTTTCGAACTCTATATCCAGTCATTTGCTTTCCTCCATTTCTTTGGTTTCTGATCTGTTTCTTTGTCTCCACATGTTGGCTGCTTCCCTGAGTTGAAAGAGTAGCTTTGTGTGCTAGGTGTCCTATATGGCCCAGTAGCTCCACCTCCCCAGTTACCTGAGGTGGACTCTCTTGGTGCACCCCTTTGTGGACTGTGTGTAGTCTTGTTGTTGTTAAGTCTTGATTGCTGTTGGTTTCATGGAAAGCGGGCAGTGGGGGGTGGGGAGTGGATTGACCTTCAGGCCAATTGGTTGTGAGGATCAGCTATGTCTACGCCAGGAGAACTTCTGTGCTGGAGTCAGCCTTATGAGACAAGACTTGCAAAATTGCAAAAGCCTCTGTGCTCAGCTTGAATGGGGTGGAGTCTGAGGGTCTTGGCTTCCCATCAGGGCCCCTGGGTCTCAGTGTCCCTCTGTAATTGTTACAGCCCTCTCTGTGCACACTCGTGTGCACGCGCCTCCAGACCTCTGCCTTTCACAGCTCTCCTGAATTTCCGTGCACTCTGGGGACTGGTATGAGTCTGGGTTCCCAGGGTCTTGCTCAAAACTGGGGTTCAGTGCAGTTGGAACTGGAGTTCAGGCCAGTCAGGAGGTTCCATCTTCCTCCTGCTAGAGAAAGCCAGTGGCACAAACGGTAGTCAGTCCTCTCTGCATGCGCCTTCAGACCTCTGCCTTTCAAGGCTCCTCTAAGTTTCTGTGCACTCCTCGCTTTTTCCGACAGTCCAGACCCCTCCCCCCAGTATGAGTCTCACCCAGAACTGGGGTTCAGTGCAGTTGGGCACTCCGCTGCCCATCCTCTCTACACACGTCTCTGTACCTCAGCTTTTTGCAGGTCCTCTGAATCTCTGTGAGTCCCTCTCTTCCCTTCTAGTTATAGAATTTCCACTCCGCCAGCTTTCCTGTGGTTCTGGATGGTGTCTGTTCTGTCTTTCAGCTGTAGTTTTGAAATTGTTGTGCGAGGCAGCAGTTTAGGTGTTCACCTATGCCGCCATCTTGGTTTCTCCAGGTGAGAGCAGTTTTGATGTCAGACAACCTGGGTCAGAATCCGCTGGAATCTCCGTAGCCAGCAGGTGACCTTGGGCCGCCTCGGTGCCTATGGAGGCTCTGAGTCTCACCTGTGAAACCCCTAGGGCCGTGGTTGGCAAACTGCGGCTCTCGAGCCACATGTGGCTCTTTCACAAAATACCACGGCCGGGGCGAGTCTATTTTGAAGAAGTGGCATTAGAAGAAGTTTAAGTTTAAAAAATCCGGCTCTCCAAAGAAATGTCCATCGCTGTCCTGTTGATATTTGGCTCTGTGGGTGAATGAGTTTGCCGACCCCTGTCCTAGGGGGTTGATGGGATATTACCCTGTTTTCTTTCTCTCCTGTAATGGGATTACAGGTGCATCCTGCTCCTTGCCGTGGGACTTTGCAGTGCCTCCCACTGGGGTAGGGAGAGGGCGTTCCCAGCCCACTGAGGTGTGGGTGTGGCCAGTGTCGCGCTTTGGCCAATCAAATAGGAGCGGAGTGGATCAGAGCCTTGGCTCGCCATTTGGTGGGGCTTTGACTGGCTGCTTGAGCCCCTGCCATGGGCTCCGGCATAAACATGTCCCAGGAGCTGCTGCCTCCACCGGGAGACACCTGGATCGGAACTGGGGCCTGAGGCTACATTGCGGTGGCCCACGGAATGCAGTGGAAGCACCCAGTTGACCTACCGGAGAGGAAGAGAAAGGTGGCAATTCACTTGATTGGCGAGGTTGTTTGCCAGCGAGCCGTCCCGCAGCAAACGCCAGCCCGTCCGCATCTGTAACAACAGTGCCCACCACGCAGGAGTGTCGTGCCCGTTAAAGGAGGCCATCTATTTTAAACACACGTCCCGTGTGTGGAAACACTCAAGTCAGAGTCCGGCGTGTAGGAGCTCCACGAACGAGTAGCCGTTGTTGTTAACCGGAGCTTCTCTCACGTAGAAGTAAGCGTGTTTCTCGATGTGTCACGTGTGATCGTGGAGAGGATGAAGGTGTGACATCGCTCTCTCTGGACCGCAGTTTCCCCCTGGGTCCGATGTGGAGCTGGGACCCCTGAGCGCCGGGGTCCCCTCGGCTGGGGCCTCCCCGCATCGCCGGAGCCTCAGCTGGAGGCCCGGCCAGCGCCCGCCACGCCCCGCCTCTCTCCGCCGCTGCTATTTAAAGTGGCTGGTTTGGCTCTCGCTCTTTTTAAGAGCCGTTCCCGTACTCGAGCCGCGTTCCCCAGGCCAGCTGTCATCACTAAAAATGTCTGTCGTGTGACAGCCACCGGGCGGAGGCGGGAGGAGGCGGGAGCCCCGGCAGGACCCCGGAGTGGCTGGATTAAAAAAAACAAAACATACACACAACGAAAACCAGAACCAGCCCCGCGAGGAAGAGACAAAGGGTGGGAGGGGTCGCTTTTCCCACTGCTTTCTCCCTCTCCCCCCACTCCCTCCCCCATCCCCCGTCCGTTCCCGAGCTCCTCGTGGGCAGCTGAGGACGGATGGGGGCCCGCGCCCATCCTGCGGTGCAGTCCCCGCTGCTCTCAGCCCCGCCCTGCGCCCCTGCGGGCCCCCCTACCCCATCTTCACCCCACTCGCCGGAGGGAGAACCCCCGTCACAGGCCGCTGTCCCCCCGTGAGGGGCCGACACAGGGCTGCCTGCCGGGGAGAGAAGGAGAACATTTGACGAGTCCCCCATCTTCACCTCGCCCCCCTCTCCCCTCGGCAAACCGGGGAGACACTTTCTAGGGGATTAAATGTTCACAGTAAACTTGAGGAGGAGCCTCTGTTCTCCCCACTGTTCAGACAGGGAAGCGGGCTCCCGGGGCGCCCCTGGCCTAAGGCGTTCGCTGGGGACTCTCAGTGCTGCCCTAGCAGGCCGCTCCCTGGCTCCGCCCCCTTCCCCCCAACCCCCCCAGTCGTGCTGCGGTCCTTGCACGCTCCCGCCTCTCTCCTGCCTGCTCCCCACGATGTTGTGGGGTGAAATGTGTCCGTGACTGGGGCAGGGACCCGCTGGGAGGCCAGAGCTGGGACGGGGTCCAGGGAGTCACTCTGGAGGCTGAGTTCCTCCCATCCTGTGCTGAGGGGGTACGGGGGGTAGGAGAGCTGAGTGGGGGGGCCCCTCAGTACCTGGATGTGGCCCCGTTGGACCTGGGGGCGTGGGCTTTCTGAGCCTCTGGATGTGTTGCTCCTCTGACGGGGCTCCTGGCCCTCCGGCGGTCTGGGTACCTTCCCAGAGCCCCCCACGGGGAGACTTCTAAGAAAAAGGGGAGGTGCAGTCGTTGGAGAAACGTCCAAGAAGACTTCCTGCGTCTCTGGAATTGCCTCTCTCCTTCCTCAGGCTCTCCCTCCCGGCCGCCCTCTGCTCACCCGCTGCTCACCCTCGGCCCCCGGAAGCGGTCAGCCAGTCGTTCACACGCCAGTCACAACGACCACCGGGCCCGCAGGCCGGGACGCTACCCTGCGCGGCATGTCCGCTCTGCACGGAGCTCTTCGGCTGTTTCTTCTGAAAACGCGGTGCGCGTCTCTCTGACAGGTATGTGCTCATCTACTTCTTTATGTGGTTTTAGAGCAGCGGTTCTCAACCTGTGGGTCGCGACCCCATTGGGGGTCAAACGACCCTTTCACAGGGGTTGCCTAAGACCATCGGAAAATGCAGATATTTACATCACGATGCATAACGGTAGCAACATTTCATGGTTGGGGGTCACCACCCCATGAGGAACTGTATGCAAGGGTCGCGACCTTAGGAAGGTTGAGAACCGCTGTTTTAGAGGAAGTGGAAGGGAAGGGGGAGCAAGGGGGTGAGAGGGAGACATGTCTCATTGATTGGTTGCTTCAGACAGGCACCCTGACGGGGGAATCAGACCTGCCGCCCAGGTCCGGGCCCGGACTGGGAAGCGACCCCGCGACCCTCTGGGGTGCAGGCGGACGCTCTAACCCTGAGCCCTGCGGCCAGGGCTGTGGCCACCGGTTGGAATGTGTGTGACATCCGTGGCTCCCCTCGTGCAAACCCTCCCCCAGCACCTGTGGGGCGCGGTTCGGCCGGCTGCAGGCCCCGCCCCGTGGGAAGGTGCGCCCGGCCTGGCAGTGAGAGCTGCTGGGCTATTTCCACTCGTGGCGCCGGGACAGGACAGGGCCTGAGCTCCCAGGGTGACCTTCCAGTGGCAGGGACACACGATAGGCAATCAAACACGTGCGGAAATGATGGCGATTGGTGATGAGCGGGGGACGAACAGAGAGGGGAGGGGTGATGAGGGCCGGGCGGGCAGGGCCTCTCTGGCAGGTGGGAAGGTAAGAGGTGCATCCACATGTGTGTGTGGCGGCCTGGGGCCTCCAAGTGGTTCCCGCTCAGCCGCAGGACGCGCTCCGAGGGGAGGCCCTCCCACCGCCGCTCCATCACCGCCGTGGGCTTTGAAAGGATTGCCCGTCTCTTAGGCAGCCACAGCAAACACCCTCGAGATACGAGTTTAATTCGTTCCGTAACCTTGAGGCGTGGGAAACTATGAGACGCTCGAGTCGCGGTAAACTGGTGGGTCGTGTGCAGCCGGCCGATCCTTGCGATGACTCCTATCTCAAATGTTGCTCATATTTCAAAGCAAAAATCGCTCACTTGACGGCTCGTATCTCAAAAATCTCGTATGTTAGGGCACTCGTATCTCGATCTCTCGAGTGAGATTGGCCACCCACAACGGGCACCTGCCTGGGGGCTGAGGCCGGAATGGGAAGGAGCTGAAGCAGGGCAGTGAGCGGGCGCTGGTGGCAGAGCGGGGGGCAGGCCTGGCCCGTGAGCCAGGACGAGAGGGGCTCCCAGCCAGGCCATCAGGGCGGGCGGGCTGTGCTCGGAGGAGGTGGGGCTCCTCTGGAGGAGGCTCCATCCTTTGGGGGGGCTCTGCCCTACCCTTCGGGAGGGGCGCAGGTGCTAGACCCAGGTTCCCGTCTTCTGGGCGAGGCTCCACTTCCAGGCTTGGCTCTTTGGGGTCGGCTCTTTCCCGTGGCCACTGTTTGGGACACTGTCGGCTCCTCAGGGTGAGGCTGGACCTTAGGGCGAGACTCTGCCCTTGGGAACGGGCATTGCTGTTGGCGACTGGGTTTGGCTCTTGGGGGTGGGCCAAGGGCTGTTCCGGGAAGCTGCTGCTGCTTGTCAATCAGGGTGTGACCCAAAGGGACGTAGGTTTTACCAGGGTCCCCTGGCTGTGTGGGGGCGAGGGCAGGTGCAGGGGGACCGTGCTGAGACTGGAGCTCACTGTCCTGGGTGCCAGCACACGCATTACCCATGAGGACCCTGGAGGCTGCTCTGGGCCTCCTGCAGAGCAAGGGCCGGCGCTCAGGGACGTGTTAGGAAGCCAGAGGCCATGGGCCGGGGCTGGGGGCTGGGGACAGAGACCGAGCAGACCAGAGGCCTGAGGCCTGGAGGGAGCTGACGCAGGCCTGGGCGCCTGGCTGATTCTGTGCCCGGATGGGCCCCTCTGCTGCGGGCCCAGGGCTCACGGGTGGCCCGGGGCTGTCCCTGGTCCAGGGGCACCAGGCCGCCCTCCCCTCCCCAGCATCCTCACCCTGGGGCGGGCGGGCAGGACCCGCAGGCAGCTTGTGGGGGAGAGAGAGGGTGGCTGGCCCGCCGGCCGGGAGCTGCTTGACGGCAGACTCAACCCCTCTCCTCCGGGGGCTCCCCTAAATCTCCGCGGAAATGAGGCAGCATCAAAATCAGCCCCTCTTCATCAGGAGAAATTACTCACTTCAAATATTTGCAGCCGCCTGGACTGAAATGGAGCGAGAAGCGGCCCGAGATGAACAATCTGGGGCCTTTTCAGAGACAGTGGACTCAGCAGTTTTCCTGATTTCAGGGCCCCGCCTCCTGCCCAGGCCCCCTCCCCGCAGGAGCCCCCTCCCATCTTCTCGCTCCGGCTCCCTCTTGTCACCCCCAACCCTGGCCCGTCTCCCCTCCTTTCCGCCTCTTCTTCTGCGTTTCTTTGGCTCCATCTGCAAAGGTTTGCCGGGCGCCTCCTCCTGCCGGCCTGGCTCCGCGCTTGGCCGGGGCACCCACCGGGCAGTGCCAGGATGGTCCGGGCCCTGCCCACCGGGAGGCCGGGGGGCCTTGGCTCCCGCCCTGCCTGTCCGCAGGCTGGAAGGCCACCCCGTTATTTGCCCTGGGTGGCATTTCTTAGCATTTAAAAATTTTGCCTTTCCATGCTAAGAGAGAAAAAAAAAAAGGGCCCCTTATATAACCACCTCTCTGGAGGCCTTTGGAGGCGGGAGGAACTCTGAGCGTTCTGCCTGCTCCCCTAAATCCTCCATCTCCCATCGCTGTGGCGGGGATGGCTCAGCCCTGCAGGGAGGGGCAGGCGCTAGGGTCCCTGGAGGAGGAGTGGGAAGAGAAGGCCCCCGGGGAGAGGCCAGGTGCCCCTCCCCAGACCTGGAGCACCTCACCCTGCCCCGGGCGAGGGAGCGGGGAGCCCAGGGCACCCCGGAGTCAGGGGCCTGTCCTGTCCGGTTGGTGGGGAGGGAAGGTCCTCGGGGCGAGGCTTGGATGTGAGCCCTGTGCATGCAGCACCCGTAAATGCCTGTTATTGCTGCTCTCACCCCTTCCTGGAGCCTCATGCCCACTGTGCCCTCCCCCCCAGTCACCCTCCTAGCTGGTCTGTTGTCTGCCTGAAGGCAGAGGCCTGTAGCTGGTCCCAGGTGTGGGAAATTGGGGTCTCTCCTGCTTCCGCGGTGCAGCTCTGCCCAGCGGCGCTCTGGGGACCGTTCTGAAGTCCAGGGTTTGACCGCAGGTTCCATGGCAATGCCGGGTGACTTTTGGGGTTCCCCACCCCTGAAGAGAAGGAAGTAGAAGAAGGCGGGGCTTAAAACAAAAAGAGATGATGGAGATGAGGTTCAGGAGGGTCCCCAGCGAGGCGCCTGGCAAAGAGCGGGGTGTGGTCCCAGGGAGTGGGGAGAGGGACCTCGCTGTGGTCAGCGGGGCCCCACTGTGCTCTCCTGCTGAGACGGGGGTTCTCTGCGTCCAGAGTGCACCCCTGGCCTCAGGCCCTGGGGAGCCATGGACACATATCAGGGAGGACACGGCATAAGGACACTAGGATTGGGGTGGCCACATTCAATGCGGTGCACCCAGCTCAGTGTACGTTTCAGATCAACAGCGAACAGCTTTTTGGGTATAAATGTACCCCAGATATTAGACGAGACCCGCTCGCACCGACATGTCACTTGCTGTTTACCAGAAATTCAAATGTAACCGGGCAGCCTATATACCCTGTTTCCCCGAAAATAAGACAGTGTCTTACATTCATTTTTGCTCCCAAAGAGGCACTAGGTCTGCTTTTCAGGGGAAGTCTTATTTTTCCATGAAGAAGAAGACGGTACACATGTATTGTTGAACAACAAAAAAAAAAAGGAAATGTATGACCTGTAGACAGTACGGTAGTCGTTGTCATCACCAACCAGCTCACTGATGGGCCGCAGTGTAGCCAGAACTGCTCAGGCAGGGCGAGGTCCCTTTAAATCAGGAGTCAGACGCCTGACCGTAGCTATGGGGGCCTTCTATTCTGGGGAGGCCTGATGTTCGGGGGGAAGCCTTATGATCGGGGAGGTCCTATTTTCGGGGGGTGCCTTATATGACAGCGAGAGGCAGAACTGGAAGTAGGTCTTATTTTGGGGGATGTCTTGCTTTCGGGGAAACGGTAGTTCTGCTTGCTAAGCCCAGCAGTGGCCCACGGGCGGGCGGAGAAGCCGGGGACGTGTGCCCTCTGGGCTGCAGGGCCGACTTCCCTGTCGTCTTCTTGGGAGGCCCCTGTTCCAGACGGAGCTCCAAGTGGGGGAGCCCCGGCCTGGTCTCTGAGTGACTGTGGGGAGGCCTGGGGTGGGTGGAGGGCGCTCCGACATGGCTTCCCAGACCGTCTGTGGAGGCAGAGCTGCCTGCCGTACCGGCCGCTCCGGCCGCTTGCCCGGCGCCAGGACCCTGGCGGGGCTCCGCTCCGGGCTGGCACGGGGCCGCCTCCCTCTCGGCGGGGCCTTTCTGGCCTGGCAGAGCCACAGAACCGGGGCGCAGCTGAGGTGCCTCCTGTGGGCGCCCGCTGGAGCCAGGCACCGCCACCGGCCCAGCTGCTGCTGGCAGGGCGGGAGGACATCTGTGCCACGCTCGCCCAGGTGCTTCGGAAAGTTCCAGAAGCCAGGCCTCACCACCAGGCCAGTGAGGGCCTGGCTGGCGGGAGCTCATGTTCTGGCCTCTGCAGCCTCCCTCCTGCCCGTCCTCCGCTTCTCCCTCTGATGCCACCTCCAGCTCTGCCTTTCCTGCCGCGTCCGCCTGGCACGCACGCCCGCCGCCTCCGCCACAGCCTCATGCAGGGTGCAGGGGACACCTCCTCCTCCCCCCTCCTCTGACACGTCCCGGGAGCCCTGCCCTCGGCCTTACACCCTTCTGTGGACTTGACCGTCTGCCGAGGGGACTGAATCCGTTCCTGGGGCTCTGGCCGGGCGGGAGGTGGGTATGCTCCCAGCCATGCTGTGCGCAGAGCAGGTGAGCGGACGCCCACTGCCCGGTGAGCAGAGCGCCTGCGCCCTGCGGGGCTCCTCTGGGCATTACAGGCTTCGAGGCTGTTTCCTCCAGCTTCTGTGCCAGAAGCAGAGCCCGAGGAGACCCGGTGCAGACAGAGGGCAGGGCCCTGGGGGGCTGCAGGAGGCGGGCAGGTGAGACGGGAGGAGCCTGTGCAGAAAGGGCAGCTGGGCACCCAGCCTCCCTCTCCAGACCCTCCTCTCCACAGCCTGCCCACACCAGCAGAGGGTGGCCTGGAGGTGAGAAGTCCCTGTACTCCCAGTATCACACCTTTGGGGCTCCCAGTAGGGGTGGTCACAGACAGCGGGGGTCAGGGAGTGGGGGGGTCACTGGGTGGAGTGCGGTCTTCACCTGCCTGCGTCTGTCTCTGCCTGGAGATCCCCGGAATAGAGGTGAGGCCCAGGGACGTGCCGTGGGCCCAGGAGGCACCTGATTCAACCCCCACTTGCCATCACCTGCTGCTCCCCGTCTCTTAGGGTGCAGGCCCTCTGGACTGTCAGTCCCCTCGCCCGTCCTCAGACCGTACCGGGCTTGCCCACTGAGGGTCCTTGGTGGCACGTGGGACATAGGGGTGAATGAGAAGCACTAACGCTGCCCCGTGGCTGTGGGTCCTGTCGGGGAGGGGGGAGAGGGGGAGTTGGCGCTCATGGTCCTCAGAGCTGAGTAGCCCCTGCTCGGGGGCTGGGCAGCCCATGCGGAGTCCTGGCTCAGCCTCTCCGATCCTCCTGTAAAACGGGCACCTCACGGTCTGCCCCTCAGGGCTGTCTGCGGGGTGGGGGGCCCCATGAGCCAGGTCACCGATGCTCCAGATGGGACACAGACAGTCCCAGGTGCCGGGGGTCTTGGCTGCAGGGAGGCTGGGCGTGATGGGGCGGGAAGGGGGCTTCTGGCCCAGCCTCGGCGGTGCCCCTGCCCAGGTAGGGAAATTTTAAGCAGGCACATCCCCGCTGCCCAGTTTCCATTAATTGGACTAAAAGGGTTTCTATTTTCTCCCCAAATGCTGATTGATCCGGCCGAGGTAAACAGCGCCGCCAGAACGGGAGGGGGGAGAGGGCTGAGGGAGATGCGATAACTAATGTTACTTGACATTTACTCAGAGCGAGAGGGGGGAGGAGGGAGGTGAGTCACACGCCGAGGCTCAGCCCACGTTCAGTGGAAATGAGCAGCCGGAGGCAGGCAGGAGCAGGAGGCCCCGGGAGCTTCAGCGCCCACAGTCTCACGGGCTTTGGGGACCCCTGGGGGCTTCTCCCCTGGGGAGGAGAGGCTCTCTGGGTCCTTACGTGGCTGTGCATTTAGCTCTGGAGGTGGGAGCCCCCGAGGATGTGGCAAGGCTGTTGGTGCTGGGAGAGATGTAGACGCAATCGCCATTGCAATAGCAACCCCGGTGGAAGCCCTGTGCCGGGGGGGCGGATGGAGGAGGGGGTACCGGGCTGGGGGGCAGGCAGTCGGGCAGCAGGAGCTGGGGCTTGGTCCCTCCACCTCCCAACTTGGTGCCTCAGCTTCCCAACTTGGTGCGACGCCTGCGGGAGTTGGCAGGAGCCACAGAGGTGGCTTGGGAATCACAG
>PVJN01062329.1:0-11051 GCA_004026805.1 Lasiurus borealis | reverse complement strand
GGCTCAGTAGATAGAGCGTCGGCCTACAGGCTAAAAGGTCCCAGGTTTGATTCCGGTCAAGGGCATGTACCTTGGTTGCAGGTGTGCAGGAGGGGGTGTGCAGGAGGAGGCTGATCGATGTCTCTCTCTCATCGATGTTTCTAACTCTCTGTCCCTCTCCCTTCCTCTCTGTAAAAAATCAATAAAATATATATTTTTTAAAAAAATAAAGTTTAATTAAAATCCTTGACAACAATAGTATAGAAATCAGATTGAATGAAAAGATTCCAAAGTAAAATCTTATTTTGTTTGGGAAAAGCAAAAAAGATTATGCTAAATTTTCAACCATAATAACCTTGGTAGGTATATTAAAGGAGGCTTCTGGGAAAGAGGGATTCTGTTTCTTAATCTAGATGCTGATTAAATAAATATGTTCATTTTGTGGGAATCTAGTAACCTGTACACTTGTGATATGAACATTATTCTATATGTAAATAATACTTCAAAATTTAAAATGTAAAAGGAAACTATCTAGGGTAGCCATTGTAGTAATAGAACCAAGACAGGGAAAAAAATTAAATTAGAGAAACACACACATACAATCTAAAAGAAGACAAGCAAGGTAAAAAGTAAAGTCAAATAAGAAAAGAAGCATGAAATGTTAAAATAAAAAGAAAATATTAAATAATATAATAAAAGAGAATTCAATTACATCTGTAATCACAATCAATATAAATGTCATTAAAAGACAAGAATTTACAGACTGCCATATGATATTTTAAAATGTCAAGCCAGAGATATTTATAAACATGCATAAAACAAATTACATGAGGTATTATGCAAATACTGACTAAAGGAGAGTTGGGGCAGATATATTAATATTACATGAAGATTTTGAGAAAGCATTATTCAGAGGTAAATGGGTCACTAGACATTGGTAAAAGTTCAATTCACAAAAGCATTAGGATTTTAAATTTATGTGATATTAATAAAATAGCTCTAAAATAAATACATTTGTCAAGACTGCAAGATATGGGCAAATCTACTATGCCAGCGGGAGATGTTTAACTCTCTCTTTTCTGTAATTTAATGACCAAGAAGTGGCAGGGGACCATAAATAGAAAAGATATGAATAACAGGAGACATCAGACTTTCCTCTTTAAAAAAAATCCTTAAGAGAAACAAGAACCTTTTTAAAACATGATTTTAGTACATGAGGTGACAACAAGAAATCCTACATACTAGTGTCTCTAAATGAATTTGTTTAGAATGTTCTGTGTTTTAAGACAAACAAATAAAAACAAAACCCTATGGGTTTGTTTTTTTCTGATCCCCAAACCAATAATAAACTTAAATAAAATTAGAAGGTCTAGTGGTATAGTGCTGACTGGTGATGCTCAGTGTTTAGAGCATCAGTCCACATGCACCAAAGAGTTGCAGGTTTGAAGGCACATATCTGAGTTACAGGTTGATCCCTGGCCCAGGTCTAGGCACGTGTGGGATTTGTCTCTCTCATCTCTTTCTCTCTCTCTCTCTCTCTCTCTCTCTCCCCCTCTCCTTTTCTCTCCCCTTCCCCACACACCACTCCACTCTCCCCAAAGATCAATGGAAAATATCCTCAGGTAAGGACTAACAACAAAAAAGTAATAATTACAAGGTCTAATAAATGTACTGGTAGGCATTTCCTCTTCCTTAGACTCCTTAATTTCTAGTGTAAGGCAGGAGTGTTTTAAATGAGTCATGTTTAAAAAGTCACACACATTCTCAACCCCAGTACAGGTGACAACAGACCTTTTAATTAATTAGGCCTTGCCTCTCTGCTCTGATGCCTGGAAAATAACTAGTTTGAAATTGTACAGGAAATAAACCAGGTCAATGTATTAGCTGAGGTTCCTGGATCCAATAGAGAGATGTCTATTTTTTTCTATCTAATCAGAGGTGGATTTAATAAATGAACAGGGTAATAAATGAATAATAAATACTGTTTTTATTAATTGGAATTTTCCAGAGTCCCTCCCTGAGCAAAAATCTGTGTAAGCATGCAGCATCTAGGTGTCAAAAACATAAGCAATAGAAAGAAACGAGATAAGACGGAGAATGAGGTGTATGTTTTGGTGTCCATTTAGAGACAAGCATGAGAACAGATCCACTGGTTTCAGATCATGTGGCCTGCTTCTCTCCTATTCTCCCTGGTAAGCAAAGCACAACATGAGTTTTGGTAAAGTGTTAGTCATTTTGCAACCTGACAATAAGCCACTTACAAGAGTTCTGCTGTCTTCTTTCAGAGGATACCTCAGCATGGAGAGAGACTCTTTAGATGCAAACAGTGTCTTATAGGACACAGATTTATTATCCTCAAATGCTTTTAGTCAAAAGTCCAACATGGATTTACTGGGCTTGAATTAAGTGCTGTGTTCCTTTTTGATGGCTCCAGGGGAGCATTCATGTCCTTGCTCATTTGGTTGTTGACAATTCAGTTCCTTTCCATTGTAGGACCAAGATTCCTTGCTGCTAATGGCTGTGCCCACATTCCTTGGCTCTTGCCTTCTTGTTCCATTTTCAGAGCCTCCTCCTTTCATTTTCTCTCTCCCCCCAGCTGGGAAGGCTCTCTTCTTTTAGTAATTTATGGGGTTAAATTTGGCTCATTCTGATAATGCAGGACCCTCTCCTATCTCAATGTTCATAATCTTAATCACATCTGCAAAACGTCTTTTGACATCCATGTAAGGTAAAATACTCATTAACCTCAGGGATTAAGGTGGGGACATCTTTAGCAGACCTTTATTCTGCAAACCACAGTGGGATAAAGAGCATTCTAGCACAGTATAGATCACATGGTTTCGGCACCACGTTTGCACTTGAAGTTTGCACCTTTATTGAGGTGAGAGCCTTGTAGTGTAGAAGATGGGAGTATGGTTCTATTCTGTGCTCTTTTCCTATTCTGACTCCCTCTCCTCCACTCTTTAGCTTTGGGGTCCAAGCCCCAGGGTGAGGAAAGCCAGGAAGATAGAGTAGTCCTTATTGATCTGGGAGCCAGTGCACTCACTAGCCTGGCCAATGGTTAAAGAGCCCTTTTGTGGGTTTTTCAGAGATACTTTATAGGGCCTCTCTCTCCTACAGCTCTCTTGAGCAAATAAGGTATATCTCTCTATTCAGGTGATCAAGTTCATCCCTCTCTTCACCTCTGGCATTTAACAGAGTTTGTCCAGCATATTCTTGTTGAGATATCCTCACCACTTTAGCCACTTCATTGGCCCATGAGAAACAATTGTGCTCTCTCCAATCTTCCAAGCTGCCTGTGATGGGAAGAGATACAGGAAGTCAACCTTCAGGGCTCAAGCATATGGCAATAGGTGGAGACCCAACTAGGAACTCAACTGTATGAAATGGGGCTCTGTAAAGAGTAGGAGACAACAATTAAGAGTACAAAGAGGGCCAGGCCAGTATTGCTCAGTGGTTAAGCATCAACCTATGAACCTGGAGGCCTCTGTTTGATTTTGGGTCAGGGTACATTCTGCAGTTGTGGGCTTGATCCCCCAGTAGAGGGTGTGCAGGAGGCAGTCGATCAGTGATTCTCATTATTGATCTTTCTATCTTTCCCTCTCCTTTCCTATTTGAAATCAATGAAAAATATATTTTTTTAGAAAAGAGTGTGGCAAGGGAATCAGCAATTCAAGTACCTGTGAGGTCCAAGACAAGATCTTCATCTCACATGGGCTTCCCCAGAAAAGAAAATGAAAATTTGAAAGTGAGCAGTTTTCCTGGACGGTTCTTTCAATATTGGCAAGAATGTGGGGGCACAATATAAGACAGAGAAGCCAGACTAGGAAAGGTGTGTTATCTAGTTAACTAGATAATGGGCAACTGAAACTTCATGCCATGGGAGAGCCTGAGGAAACAGTGTGAAACACACCTCAGAGCTGTCTCACTTGAGGGACCAGGGAGTGAGCTTTGTATACCTTTCATCTGTTGAGGGTTCTCCTGGGGCACTCTGGCCTGCATGAGCAGAACAGTCTTTTTGAAATGTCCTCTGTCTCAAAGATGCAGGAGCAGTCAGTCATCTAAAGTCATCCGCCACACAATGACATAGTAGAGTTTCAGCCAGAAAAATTATATACGTATTTGGGGCTTCAGGGTAAAGTGAAAGGGAAGTTTAGGAGAAAAGCATGCAGGCTGTTATTGAGTCCTAAGCCCTTTGAAGATAAAATTATGTTTTAAAATCTGCGGAAGGATGACTCTAGAAGCAGAAAAGAGAATCTCAATGTTGAAAACACAGGGTTCACAGTGGCTGGGTAGCCATAATTGCCATATAAAACAACAGCATTAAAAACCAGTGTGTAAGAAGAGCTCATTTACATGGTATAAACAAGTGTAAGTGCTGTGGGGAAATCAATAAGGCAGAAGTAAGCAAAATCTTTAAAATGAAGGAAGACTGACTATGATTGTGTCTTAAAAGATGAGCAGGAACGAGCAGAACTCTACTCAAACTTTGCTTTGGTAAACCAGCTGTGATGTTTAATTAAAGCCAGAGGAAAGTGAGAGAGAAAAATAAACATGTCAACGTATGAGGGGCAAAAGGCATCTCTAAAGGTTCATTCTAAACATTGCCAGTCAGATGTCCCCTGAGCATGTGATGAATGCTGCTGAAGAGCTTAGGTTTGCTGAATGCTGACGTTGTCTCAGAAGAAAGGATCCTGCGGGTGTGATTTCAAGGCTGAAATGGCTTTCTCGGCTCCCTCTTCTTAATTTGCAGGAGACTGGTCCAGAGAAAACAATTAGAGTGCTTTCACTAATGTGTTTGCCTTACCACTTTCAATTAAGAACAAGAATATAGTGTGAGAGAGAAAGAGAGAGAGCATGTGCACAACAGAAGAAATACTTTTTATGTCACCACCATTCCTCCATGCAGTTGCATGGTATTTTCTTGATTGCTTAAACTAAAAAAGCACTAAATAGTTTTGTTTTAAACAGCCAATTGAGGTATAATTAGAATAAGTTGTTCATGTTTTAAATATTTAAAATAACAATTTTGATAAGTTTTGACATATACATACATGATGAAACCACTGCTATAAGACCAGCAGACTGAATATACCCATTACCCAAAAAGGTACTTTGTGCATTTTGTAAACCCATCCTCAGTCCCCCTCCTACCCTTACTGGTACTCCTAGACCAGTCAATCCCTGCTTTCTGTCATTTTAGGTTAGTTTATATTTTTAGGGTTTTATACCAATGGAAACATACAGTATGTACTCTTTTTTATCTGGCTTCTTTCACTCACCATAATTATTTTTAAATTCATCTGTGTGTTCTTTTTAATGAGTCAATAGATCATTACTGTTTATTGCTGAGTGGTCTTCAGGTTTGCAAGTTTGCAAAACCAGATAATTCTTTAATTTTCAGACATATCCTTTCGTAGATCCACCTTACAAATGACCACACACTAGTTGAATTTTAACAACAGAAATTTATTCTCTCAAGTTCTGGAGGCTAGAATTTGAAACTAAGTGTCAGCAGGACCATGCTCCTTCTGAAGCCTCCAGGCAAGAATTTGTTCCATGGCTTCTCTTAGCTTTAGTGTTGTCGGCAATCTTTGGTATTCCTTGGCTTTTAGATAAATTGCTCTCATCTTTGCCTCAGTCATCACATGGTGTTCTCCCATGTGTCTTTGTCTCTTCCCTTTTTATAAGGTCATCCTATCTAATAAAGAAGGAATATGCTAATTGACCATCACCCCCTCACAAAGATGGCAGAATCCATAGCCAATAAAGGGAATATGCTAATTGCTGCAATGCCCTCCAAGATGGCAGTGCCCACAGCCACAAGATGGCAGCACTCAGTCTGCTCAGCCACACCAGGGTGCCTGCCTCCAGAGTTCCTCAGTCCCCTAACCCAGCGGCCCAAGGCTGGCCTGAGTGTAGGCAAGCCTTAAATGGTGACAGCCTAGCTGCCAAAGGTTGGCCCAAGGCACAGGCAAGCCTCAATGGTGACTGCTCAGCTTCCTAGGGCTTGTGCTGCCGGCAGTGACAGCAGCAGAGGTGTGATGGGGACTTTGCCTGCCCCTGATCACCGGGTGGCCTCCTGCCTCTGAGGGCTCCCAGACTATGAGAGGGGGCAGGCCAGGCTGAGGGATCACTCCTTCATGCATGAATTTTCATGCACCGGGCCTATAGTATTGAAATAAGGGTTTAGGCTACACCAGTATGACCTCATATTAACTAATCACATTTGCAATGATCCTTATTCCAAATAAGTTCACATTTGGAGGTTCCAGGAAGGACATGAATTTGAGGGAGACATTACCCAACCATTAAATTTTTATGACTGTTAAATTAGAAAGATAAAGTGAATTTTTGTGATTTAAAAAAATCTTGACCTATCCTGAGGAATGTGAACTTGGAATCACATTTCCCAATGTGATTCCCAAATGACTACATATAAAAACACATTCTCTAGAAATAGAATAGTGTGGTCAAAAAAGTTTAGTGAATGCTGAGTTTTTAAAATATATATCTTTATTGAAGCCTCATCAAGTCTTTGACATGTATAACCAGAATAAACTTGGCTCCTTTCATTGCCTTTCTCAACAGCACAGTATTACTTCCAGAAGAGCGATAAGAGAATTAAATAGCAATTTAAATCTTTATTGCAGAACTCTTGAAAAACACCACAGGGGAAATACACTACATTTTATATAGTAAAAAAATGCCTCCCAAATGCTCACCCATTTTCCCAAAGCCTACTGATTACCTCTTAGAGCTGCCTCCAAATTATAAAGTCATTCGCTTAAATAAACTTTCCCAAATCATTTTCCCAAAATAAAATTTGAACTGTTCTTGTCTCTGTCCTCTTCTTCCCTCTACCTCCCCAAATCCTCTTTTATTTAGAAAGAGGAAAATCTCTCTGCTCTTTCTAGTGTAGAAAAATTCAACATTTAGTAACACCTCTATTTTCCTCTCTAGCTTACTCAGTAATGCAAACACACAAATCATCTTAGGATGTACAAGGAATATGGGAATAATGAGAAACCTATTGAAGAAAGTGGTTTATATGTAGTTGAACCAAGAAAGAGGTGCTAAAGGAAAGGAAATAGCTGACCCTCCAGAAAGATGGTCATTCTCTTTGCTCCACACCTAACCTCTAAGGCCTTCTAGAGAATTCCTATATAATGAAAATTGTTATCTTTGATGTCCAAGTTGGCCTCTTCAAAAATAGTCTTCCCATATGGGCTTCTCTCTGCTAGCTCTCAGATCATCAGTTTATGCAAAAATTGTGCAAACAAGATTTACTTTTCCCAGATGGTCAACACTTTCATTTTCTCCCTTCTGCCTATGACTTTTGTTATTGCCTTCATTCCTTGGCTCAGTCTACAAACTGACTCTTTCCCATGTGAGTAAACAATCTGTCTACAAAATAAGCTAATTAGTCTGATGCAAAAATAATTAACAAATGTCTTCAAATTATTCTTTGACAAAAACCTTTCTTTCCTCCTTGTCACATAATCTATACTTCACTATAAATATTCAAACAGGGTATACCATGTACTTTAGCTTTTTCTGAAGTTCTAAGTTTGCCTTTAAGAGACTTGTTAATGATACATGGGAGGCTCCAACTATCTATCTCCTTCCACACTGAATTTAACTGTGTTGTTACCAGCTAGACTTTGCTATAGACCTGCAATGTTTTTGGTTGGAAAACACTAAAAACTAAGCAACCAGACTGATGACCTTTTAAATTCACAAGATATACTTAAAACATAATTTAAAATTTTCTTTTAATGTAAACTCTTTTCCCCTGGGAGTTTTGGATAGGTCTAATGAGTTACCAATAGATAGTTATGGCCACTTTAAACACACAAAGCCTCCATCTAAAAGTTGAATAACCAGTCCCTGATAGCAATAAAATGCATGACTGTGATTTAGTGTGTTCAGACCTCCTATCTCCCAACCGGGTCTACAATGGCCTATGAGCTTTCAATGAGGTACCATCTCACATCTGTCAGAATGGCTATCATCGAGAGATCCGGAAAATGGCGGCGGAGTAAACAGATGCGTCTGGAGCTTTGTCGCTGGGCAGAAGGAGAGAGAGCGGCTGAGAGTCACACTGGGAGTGTTTGGTGGCAAGTTAAGAGTCAGTTATCCTCCAGGAGAAGGTGGGGAACTGCTGGACGGGGCTCTCCCGGCTGGGCAGCCCCACTGCCAAGGGGTTTTTGTCCGCCCGAGCCCCCAGGACGAACGCGGAGACCGTGCCATCTTTCAGAGGGAGGTAGATGTCTGCAGCCATCTGAAGCCGGCAGCTGCACACACATCAAGAAGCTGGGGACCTGGGGACCCAGAACTCCACTCTCAAATCGGCACGGACACATAGCGGACTCAGAGATCCACAGAGCACATGGAGAGGTCAGATTGCGCCTGGGATAAGAGGGAGGTCTGGAAGCTGCGGCTAATGGAGGCACCCATCTAGCAGCCAGGGACCCAGAGCATGGCTTTCCAGACAGCGCGGATGCACGGGTGGCAGATTCGGAGATCCACGCAGTGCGAGGAAGAGTCAGATTTCGCCCGGGGCAGGGTGAGGTCTCCTACCCCCGCACAACAGAGACGCGTACGCCTTGGGAGCCTGGCTGCAGGAAAGCTGCCTCTGGAGAGGTCCCCAGAGGTGGTCAGGGCGTGATCCCTAAGTGTGGAGGCAAACCCTCTGAGCTGTTGACTGAGGAGAGCTCTGGAAAACGACTCCTTTTTTTTTTTTTTTTTTCTGGGGCAGAAGGACAGCCTGGGAGTTATTACAGTGTCCCGGCTGCAAAACCCCCACAAACTGGCTTTGAGAACCACAGAGTAGCAGGATCTGAGCACAGCCTAGAGAGGTCCCCTGCTTTGTCTCAGAGATCAATTCTGAAACACTGCCACCCAGTGGATGACACAAAATAATAGTGGAAGTGAAAGACCATCCTAATTTTTTTTTTCTTTTCTTTATTTTATTTATCATTTTCACGTATTTTAATTAAAAGACTATTTTTTTTCTTTCTGCATCAATTGATTTTTCCTTTTTAACTATTACATTTTTGTTTTAAACTAGTATTATTATTTAATATTAGTACTTTACCTTTTTGGAAATAAAAACGTGTCATTTTGTTTTCTATTTATTTTATTTCGGGATTAGAGTTCTACATTCTATTTTCATCTTTCCTTTAGCATAATATTACTCCAACTCAACTCTACCTTTATGCCAACAACTTCCTCCTAATTTTCCCCATTTTGTTGTCTTAGTTCTCTTTCCCTTTTCCAACTTTAGATTCTCCCTATTCTTTCTCTTTACCTAGTTAAAATTTCACCCCATTTATATATCTAATTTCAAATCCCCTACTACTAGTCCACACAAACCTCTCTCTTCTTGCCTTCACTAGCCAAAAAGTTGTTTTTTTCTCTAAGTCCTTTTGTTGCTATTTGCCTAAAAAGTGATTATATCAATTTTTTGAAATTTTTTGTGAGATTCTTTTAGTTTATTCTACTTGTTTTATTTTGCTTTTTGCTTGCTTTGTTTTCTACCTCTCTTTTCCCTCTCCTCCCTCGATACCAGTTGCTATTTGCAGTTTACATTAAGCTCTAGGTACTGGTTGCTGGCCTTTATTGGGATTAGTGACGGTTCTATTGGAGTTCTCTCTTGACATCTATATTCTGTTCCCCCTTTCTCTCTTATACGCTTTCTTTTCTCTCTGACTTTTTTCTGTTCCTCTTTCCTTCTACTTTTTATTTTCTTATTTTATTGTATTTTATTTTTTTTGTTCATTTATTTATCTTTTTTTTTCTTTTTTCTATCTCTCTCCCAATTTGATTTGGCATTTCTTTCTTTTCTTTTTTCCTCATTTTCCTCTTCTTCTTTCTCTATTTACCCCTAATTTGTCCTTCATTGGTGGACACCTTATTTGTGATTATTAACATCCTAAATACATTTCTACTCAGCGCCTTGAATGCTGTACCTGGTCGTGTTGTAGTTTGTGCTTCTCAATCAACGTAGGAGAGAGAACTACATAACTAGACACCCAGAGAAGAAAGACCATGGACAGAAAAAGAAACAGCCCACATAAGACAGAAAGGCAGGTTTCACCAGAAAAGGAAGTAAACGAAATAGAAGCAGAAACAAGCCTGCCAGAGAAAGAGTTCAGAGAAATGATCATAAGCTGGTTTAAAAGATTGGAAGACAAATTCGACAATATGGGTAAGAGCCAAGAGGAAGGAAAGAAGAGCCAAGAAGAAGGGAAGAAGAGCCTAGAGGAAGTGAAGAAGAGCCTAGAGGAAGTGAAGAAGAGCCAAGAGGAGATGAAGAAGCAGCAAGAAGAAACACAGAAGAAACTAGATGAGGTGCAGAATAAACAAGAAGAAATGAACAATGACATCACTGCTATAAAGAACTCGATAGAAAGCATCAAAAGTAGACTAGAAGAAGCAGAGGACCACATCAGTGAGCTAGAAGACACGGTAGGAAAAAATACCCAAGTACAGCAGCTTCTAGAAAAAAAAGTTAAAAAGCAAGAGGAGAGCCTAAGGGAACTTTGGGATAACATGAAACAAAACAACATCCATATAATAGGGGTTCCAGAAAGAGTGGAAATTGAACAAGGATTAGAGAACGTATTTGAAGAAATAATGGCAGAAAATTTCCCCAGTATAGAAAAGAAAAAACCCACACAAATCCAAGAAGCTCACAGAGTTCCAAGCAAAATGGACCCCACAAACCGACACCAAGGCGCATTATAATTAAATTGGCAAACATCAACGACAAAGAAAGAATCTTAAAAGCAGCCAGAGAGAAACAGAAAGTTACCTACAAAGGAACTCCCATAAGACTAGCTACTACTGACTTCTCAACAGACACTCGTCAGGCTAGAAGGGAATGGAATGAAATATACAAAGCCATGCAAAGGAAGGGTCTGAATCCAAGAATACTGTACCCTGCAAAACTCTCAATCAAAATTGAAGGTGAAATCAACAGCTTCGCAGACAAAAATGGACTAAGAGAATATATTACCACCAAACCAGCAATGCAAGAAATGTTAAAAGGTCTGCTGTAATAAAAA